>BJFM01003050.1:49782-60573 GCA_016586285.1 Arothron firmamentum
CCCCCCCCCCCCCCCCCCCCCGCTCTCAGGTGTTGCTAAACTGTATGCCTTCTGGATTGTGGTGAACTTCCGAGAAGCCTACGACATGTTTGCGGTCAACGGGATCCTTTTCAACCACGAAAGCCCGAGGAGAGGTGAGCCGACACTCATCTCGCTGGTCGTTCTCTTTACTTTGTCAACACTAAATCTTGAATGTGACCAAAACAATCAGGTGCCAGCAGCAGAAACGATTAACTAAACAGAGCCACATCTGAAAACAGCTGATATGCTTAATAAAATAATTGAATTTAAAGAATACACATTATTTACCAGATCATCATTTGTTTAATTCTATAAAAGTTCTTATTTGGATCATTTCAAAATCATAAAAATAATTAGCTTTCCATTACTGTTAACATTTTACAATGAAGCTGTTTTGACCAGCAGATTAACCCCCACATGAGAGTTAAAGCTTTTAAGATTTTTGTAAGCTTTTATTCCCGTTTGTACACTACTGGCGCCACAGTATGTCTAACTGGTGACACATACTCACACAAATTCTGACACGTATTGAGAGGGTAGTGGTCCTATTTTTAATATGTGCACAGAGGCTTGTGGGTCGCGGGCGCAGGTTTAAAGCGATTTACACGCGCCACGACCTAAAATGAATACCATATGAGTGCAAGCCCCTGTGGCGCACCCAGGTCAGCCGCTCAGGTGTTTATGATTTATCCCCTAATGAAGGCCCTGGCCACGACCCCAGCCAAGGTCAGGGGTCAGCTAGTAAACTCTAATGGGCAACCACTGATAGATAGGTGTGGGAACTAGTGTAGTTTACAGGGAGTTCAGCAAAGATGGCCATCAAGGCTTGTAACGGAGAGCGAGTTAGCAACCTGGGAATGACATGTGATGCTGTCACGCAAGAAAAAGTGATGAGGAGTCACGATGGAAGGTCATTCTTATCACGCAGCAGAATAATTAATTAGTTAGATTAGTGAATTTAATCAAACATAATCCTTAATGGAGTAGCTAAGCTCAGAAAAGTTGGTGTCCAGTTCAACACGTACACACAATGGCCATAAAAGGGAAAGCTCGCTGGCTGCTCGATAACACATCCTCACTCTTGTGGTCAGCTCTTTCTCTTTTTTAACTCTGTTTCTTTTTCTCCCCACCCCCCCCCCCCACACACTTTTTTTCTTTCTTGCTTCATGCCATGTACTACTGTTCATTTCTCTGCAGTCAGCCTTTCTGCAGAAGGCCAGTGGGTTTGCTCCTGCTGCGTCTATTCTCAGAGTTACGGCTGAGTTTGCACATGAAGCAGGAACAAACACTGTGATGTGGCCACATGTGCCATAGCTGCATTGCACAACCCGGTGTTGCGCTTGTGTTGGCTGGATTGGTCAGTATTTACCCAGGCCCCTCATGGCTGCATTGTGACCCTCTCACCACTGCTGCACTGGAGTGGCGTTTAGCCATACACTCTGGTATCCACATGAGGGTTTCAGAGGGGAGGAGATGGTGGTTTGACCTGCAAACCTCCTGATGGCATTTTTTTTTTTTCAACATTTTTTCACCATTTTTTTCCAAACATTTTTTTGATCTGACAGTGAATAGTAACAATAAATATTGTGCTCCATCTTGGACCGTTTTTTAAACTTTCATGTTAAAAAATACAAACGTGTCAACCATTCAATACCTGAGTTTCTTTCGTAGTCACTGTTTTTTGTTTTCTAACCTTGGAGAGATTTGAATACAGAGAGTAGTGTTTCCATCACTGCATCATAGTTTTATTGACTGGACACTGTGTGTTGCCCCTTCTGTCTCCATTATGTGTCACATTAGACCTCTTGTGGGAGGAAGTCCATGGCGTTTGTACCACTCCCCAACCCTCCACTTCTGCACAGGCACAGCTATGATGTCATTATCGCAGGGTGCCAGCAGTCTATACTTATAAAACAAATATATCCTTGTCTTTTTATGTTTTTTTGTTTTTAATTACCAGCCAAAAGAGCCTCTGTTAAAAGGACCCAATAATGGCACATCATCTCCATTTCACATTATGGCCAGGTCTGGTGTGTCACAGGGGATGACCTAGCCTGGTGAGGGCTGAGCACGTGAAGAATGTTTCCTCTCTGTCTCTCACAGTGCCCAGGATGACTTAATCCCAGTAAGAATCTGCTTCTGGTTTTTCTTAGAATGCTCATAAACACCTGGCCACTGCAGTGAAAGAATGAAATTGGACAGCCAGGTAAAAAAAATATATGTATATCCCAGTGGAAATACAGAATGGAGTAAAGCAAAACAGAAGCCTGGATGTGCTGGCCAGTTCACACTGCGGCTAGCTCTCTTGGTTAGCTTAGTTGTTAGCCATAACAAACAACCCTCACACTGAGTCTGAAGAGGGAGATTAGCGTTTGCCGGGGTGCTAAATGGGCTCCACACAACCATGACATATGAGACAGTGCAGGACTTTGCTGTCTCTTGGCATGAGTGAGCAGTGGTCAAACCTGTCCAAATAACCAGTGCGCGTATTTATTTGATCATCCTGCTCGGAAAGCACACAGGACCTTTACATGACCCAAAATATAGATTCAACACCGAAAGACCAAAATCAAGCTTAATCAGTCGTTATTAAGAGTCTGTTGATCCAAGACTCTGCGTTGAAATGGAGAAGTAATCTGTTTTGTTTGTGGCTACTCTGACCGCTCTAGTCATAGACTAACCCTATGGTTTGTTTGGGGAAGTCCCATCCATCTCTCCACCCTGAGAGCTCTGTGGTTCATGCTTGGCAGTATAGAATAATATACTGTTATGTTGGGAGAGAAGACCAGTTAGCACTGAGGAAGCTAAAGTAATGCTGCCAAAATCAGTGTTGCCCCCACATTCACACATACTGCAAATAAGCCCCTGCATGCCTTAGCTTCAGCTTTCTGCTTTTGTTGAGGTTTTACCCAAAAGGTCAGATCACTTGACAGATCTGTAAGATGATATGTATTCTATTTATTGGAGGGTTTATTTTAAAGGAAAATCTTCAGAATTAAATGGCTCGGTTTGAGGGTGTGGAAGGGAATTTGGCAATTTTGCCTTTTGTTATTCATTCTTGTGTCTGGTGTGGATGAGAGAGTGGAGTGAGATCAACCAAACCATCAGCTGAAGTGTGAACTGGTTGAAGAGCAGAATCTGACTCACTGAATCTGAACTGCTGACAAAGCCGTGTCTTTCTTTGGTCCCCATTAGTCATTAAAACCTGCAGGATCGTTCCTGTTGCTATTATCAAGAATCTAGTTGACATTTGGAGTGAATGATTAATCATCTTCCTAAGAGAAATAACAAGTTGTCAACATTTTCCAGGTTAAAATAAGGACAGTGAATCTTTTAAACTTTTTCACTGCTGTCAATGGATTGAGCTGTTTTTGCTTTTTAGTGTTTTTGGGTGGAAAATGTTTTTTTTTCAATTGCTCTTCATATGCAGCATTTTCAGTGGTTGTTCTCTGGCAAAACAAGTTTTATCTTCTCACATCCTTTTCCCTTACAGCTTCTCACCTTACCTTCCTCCACCCTGTGCTGCCCGTTCGTTGTTGTTGCCTCTCAACTAATTTCTCCAACCTCTGTAGCTGTCAGGCTCACATCCTCCCTGCCAAGTTAGCCCTTCTCTCTCTGCACCCTCCCTATTGAGTCAGGCCAGAATGAGGACAGGTCTGTCAGGTGTAAACAGACACTCTGATGGTGGATTTCAGTGCATGACCTCTCTTGGGTCGAACCCAAATATTCTTCTCCGTCAAGGCTCCTGAGAATGTGAATTGTGCAATAACAGTGATGGCAGATACTGACAGGTCTTTGGCCTGGGTGAGTTTTGGCTAGCCTCTCATTGAAGGAATGATTCCTCCTGCAAAATCATTCTGTTTCACTGCAAAGTTAAGTATTTTGTTCAGAATGTAGTCCAAGAAGAGGTGAGACAGGTTTATTATGATGTAAACAGCCTATATGGTCAGCCTACAATTTGAAACAACTTGGGAGTAGAAGTAAGAATTAGGAGTTGCATTTTTGCCTTTAAATCTACCACACAGCCTTTCACTCCCTAGACCATTGTAGGATTATGAGATTTGCAGCTTTGCTGGAATTGCAGAATAGGTGTCTAAGGTCTGTGTTACGGTAACCCAAGGGGTTCCTGTTACAGCAGTTGCAGTCAAATCAAAGTCTGGCCTTTTTTTGGTCAGCTTTGGAACAGGGCTGATCAAGAAACGCTCATGGCAGAAATAACAAGCCATAAAACATTTGAAAAAGATCTGAAAAGAGGTGGTTGCTATTTTAATTTTTAATGAAAGTATTCAGCCTTCTGAAATATGGCTCACTGAAGTGCTGTAGTGCGGTTGACCAAGTCATTCCACATTTTTGTGGAGAAAAGGGAGAACTTCCTGCAGGATCACCTGGGAACACACTGACGTGGTGATGAAAAACATACGGCAGCTCTCGATTTGGATGGGGATTTGGCTAAGAATGGAAGAGGAGACTCTACATGTGCCAGTGTTGCAATAAATATCAGCTTGGTAGATTAGTTGACTCTACTCTGCTTTTCCACAGCTGAAGCACCATATTGCTGAGCCATTAATATAAGTATATCAATGGCTCAGCTATATGGTGAGCCATTAATATAGGTATATCATTTTTGAACATTTTTTTGAACATCACGCTGCACAGCTTAGTGTCCTACTCAGCAGTTTCCCTGTGTAAATGCATAGAGTAATCAAGGTGTAATCAATTTATTGTTGAAATTATGTCACCTCTGCAATGATAGATGGTCATTTGCACTATTTCCCTTTGTTTGTATTGGGCCATTTCTAGTTAACCTGCAACGGCACAGACTACATAAGTCAAAAATGAGCTAGCAAGTTAGCAACCCAGAGGATTTGGCGCAGAGTTTGAGAACATACGCAGAACATCTCGTCCCATTCCAGCCCGACTGCTTCGTATGCATGTAGGAGAAGATGGACTTTCAGTCACATTGTCTGCTTATGTTAGCTCAACTATTAAAACATTTTTTAGCCATACTAAGGAAATTAGTCAGTCTGTCATGTAAACCTACTGACTTTTAAAATGGACTTTATAAGATAGATGATGAAGAATGTGTAGTGTGATAAAGAAAAAGCACAAAGTATGTTAAAATGACTTAATAGTTCGAATGCTTTTGATCTCGTCTATCTAAGAGACCCATCTCTTGACCCACGTCACCAATCGCCTTTTATTTAGGTAAGTTTTCTTTTAATGAAAATCATAACCACTATGCACTTTTTGTGACTAGATAAAAAATAGATAATGGCTTTTTTTTGTTATTTATTTATTTCGTTTGATTGATATTCACTTTTTTTTTTTCTTTTTTTTTTGAGCAGTATTGTTCCAGTCAATCTATTGTAATAATCTGGCTGTCATGAAACAACTTCCCCTTATACAGTCCCCTCCTTGAACCCTCCCTCACCTGAGCCCATCCCGTCAGGACACCTATGACCTGGCTCTGGGACACGTCTTTGCTCATTTCTCCTCCTTCTGCAATGTCTGATTTTTTTCCCCCCCTCTCCCCCTACTTAATCCTTCAAAAATGATTGAGTGGGGGTTAGGGAGAAGTATAGTATGGCGCTCAGTTTTCGTGGCTCAAGGTTTTATTAGACTTTCTGCCTGGCCATGGGCAAGGTTAAATGTGCAGGCTGCCGTGCTCCAAACCTGCTGTTGCCCCCCCCCGGCCCCCTTTTTGCCTACCTCCAACCCTCTCCCTGCCTGTCATGCAGTGCTGTTGCCAGTAAAGGAAACACATTAACACTCAGGCCAGTAACAGAGAATGCTTTGTCTGCAGACAGGCAGGCTGGACCGTAGGGTCCGTGCTCTGGTCCACACCACACCAATTAGAGCAGGCAGGGAGCGCAGCCACTCCAAACAAAGGTGTGAGCTTTATAAGCAGTCTACAGGTGTGCTTGGGGGGAAATAATGGACTTTATTGCTGATTGGATGTGCTTTACTGTACTTTTACACTCTGTCCCTCTGCCATTTCAAGAGCTAATGTGGCTCTTAGGTTTGACGACCTGTGTTTAACCTGCACACTTGAGTTTCCCGAAAAATGCTGGACCAAATCAAGCTTTTTTCTATAGCAATCTCTCTAACTGTTATATTCCCCAGGTCCTTATATAAACTCTTGGTATATAACATTCCTCATTTTTAAATTATATCTTTGTTTTGTAATCTGGAACTGTTATAATAATTTTGGGAAATATGTTTAACCAGTTTTTAATGGCAAAGTCAGCCTAAATAATTTATTTGTCAGTTTGTTCTGGTGACTAATTGATCAGTTTTTTCAGAATCACTGGCACTGGAAGGATATGCATGTGCGTATTATTGTCTGAAAGACTCTCAGCTTGCAAAAACGCAGATGAGAGAAAGGCTGACATAAAGTGTCAGTGGCAGATTACTGACTGTTGAATAATATATGACTGCAGTGGTACCTGCCAGGTCTGAGAGTACCTGCAGGCAGATGAGTGCATAAAAACCAAGTTCGATCTTAGCTCTGACTTGTGGGGCTAGGCATTCAATAATGCCACGTCTTCAGGAACATTCAACAAAAATGGAGAAATGCATCATCAGAATCACTTTTTTATTTCACGTTGTGCAACCAAGGGTAAATAGAGCCTCACTTAAACTTTGCACAAAACAGCAATGAAACAGCGGCCATGTGACCTGCCACCAACACAAAACACGCTGTATTTTTTCAAAAAGCGTGTCTAAACTCCTCTGGTCTGCTTTTGCTCAGTCTGCCCAGGGCTGTCGCTTTCTCTATGAAATAATTATTACAAATCTGGTGCATTCACATGATTGGGTTCATGGGATTTTCCTGTGCCTAAATGGAGTCTGGTCCTTGTCAGGGCCGCGGTGATACAGTGTTGAGACTGAGTTGCTGTTTTATGGGCAGCAAAAAAGCAACATTCATCTTGGCCAAGATGAATTAAAAGAGCAACTCAGAGGAAAGAAAGTCCAAGAGAGGGTCACACAAGACTGTAGGAGGTATATATATATATATCTATATATATAGATATATATATATACACAAAAACATGATGTTAAAAGCTTTCTGTATAATGTGTGTTCACTGCTTTCATTTGAAATTATATTTTCTGTGACTTTGGTCTTTAAAAAGAAGACAGAAGAACCTCCCCAAACAGTCTTACACCTAACTTGCTCCTCCCTGGTTTTACCCACACATTCAAGTTCAAGCATTTAGCATAATCGAGTCTGACGTGGATAGTGTATACCTGTGTGTTGGGATAAGATGCACAATGCGCAAGCCTTTACATGTTTTTTGAGAAATGAATAGGGAAGCCTTAACATGCCAGCAAAGTGTCTGCATGACACTACAACGCTGCTTCATGACCCCTCACACACCAGTTCAATAAAATAGTTATTATTTGAAACAATATGATCTTGTGTTTGGGTTGGAAGTCTGGTGCAGGGTCTTGTGGTTTGATGTCCTGTCGACATTGCCAGGAACTTCTCTTGTCCTTCTAAACAGTCATTAGTTGTTCATTTGCTTAGCCGCAGAGCCGTACTGCCACGAGCCTCGGTCGAGAATGAAGCGCGTCACTGGGAAGCCTGGCAGATGAACCAGCTGCAGTGGTTCTGAACTGGACTCGGCACCAGCAGAACCAGGGTGGTCCTGCTCCGTTGTCATTTCTTTCAGTGGAACTTCCCTGTTGTTCTGGCTGCAACATACTAATGCTCTGAGATTTGTTTTGGCATCAAGCCCAGATTTGTCACTGAAACTGTGAATTAAAGAGGATAATGAGAGGTCAGCAATCTCACAGGAGTTTTGAAGATGAGGTGGCAAAGAATTAAATTGATTTTCTCTGGCTTGAGTTCTTTCTTTGACTAAGGAAGACTTGGAGCAAAGGATTGGAAGCCTGTTAGAGATCACGTCCTTAATTTCATTTTTTTCCGTTTTTATTTCAGGCTATCTGTTTTTACGTGTTTGTATGGAGCCCACTGCATCTGCATGAGATACAACGTGGTGTCTGTGTTTCAGGTGAAAACTTCGTGACACGTAAGATCAGCCGGTCTGTGGCAAAGATTCACCTCGGCCAGCAGCAAAGCTTCAGCCTGGGTAACCTGGACTCCAAGAGAGACTGGGGCCACGCCAGAGACTACGTAGAGGTAAAAGACACTGACGCACAAGCGGAACCACACACAAGCCTGGGAGCGGGACAACAGGGTTCATATGTGAATATAGCGCTAAACAGTGCATGTTTTCCCATATCATTTGAGGCCACAATATGCAATCTGCATGGAGCCTCCTATGATTCTCTGCCAAAAGAGAAACAGAGATAGAGCAGAAAGGGGGAGCTGGAGGAGAAGGACACATGCTGTGAGGCCACAGACTACACTCTGGTTTCCCACAACTCACCCGTGTCCCAGATCCCTCCAGGCCCTCATAGTCATTCCCTCAACGCCCGCAGAAGAAAGAGAGATATGAAGGGAACGGCGTGTCCTGGGGACGATGACAGAAATATGGTGTTTTTGTTAACGCAGTGGTGCCAGCAGCAAGCAGAGAAGGGAGTGGGAGATGAAACTAACAGTGGGGTCACATCCAAGAGCAAATGGAACCTAGTGTTTCTGGATCTGTGTTCATGTGTGTCTGCGTGAGCGCAAATTCCTATGTGTGTGTAAATAAAAGGGTTGAGGCCAGGAGATGTGTGGCTTTGCTTGTCGAGATGAAAGGCTTGACAGGCTGCCATCTCTTTACAGCAGACCCTTGCTGCGGACCTTGTTATGATTAGAAGGTGATGCTGGTGGAGTAATGGGGGGTGATCTTTGAGATGGGAACTGGGGTGAGGAGGTTATGACAGGAAAGTGGAACTGCTGAACACAGTGTTGGTCAGTGTTTCAGAGCTGGGTGGTAAGGAGGCCTTGATGGTGTCAGTGAAGTATCCGTCACTGTTCTCTGAAGGCCCGTCTGATCAGCCCGAGTGCTGAAGGTTAGAAGAATACAAAAAGAAATGTTTTTTCATTTTTCAGCAAGCAGGACATAAATATAGGCAAGTAGAAATCAAATCATAAAGAGAAATGAAGGCAAAGGAGATGTGGAGGTATGGCCCTTCTCTAGCATGTTGATTCAGCAGATTTAAAATAATGGCCTTAAAATGATTTAAAAAGAAACAAAATTTAGTGGGAATTACCATCCATTTCCAGTAATGCCCAGATGAGTCAAGACATTTTCAGTTAGTTGTTTGAGCTCATTTTCTAAATATGGCCCTGCTTAGGAGCCATAATGGCAGAAGTTGTAGCCTGTGTAACGACTGTTTTTGGTGGGAATAAACTATGACCAGCAGTGACTTTGTTACATTTTGAATGGAAATGTGTGCACATTTTAATCTAATTAAAATGCACAAACAAACGTGAAAATGTTTGATCGTGAATTGTACAATCCACATTCTTCCTCACGAAAGCCATGGTGCTCATGGAAAATGAAGTATTTTTAGTAATTCAGCATACCAAAGTGTTGAAGGAAAAACATGACATAATAGGTACAAAAATATTTCAACCAAATGGCCACAACACAGTCCTGTATAATCAAATTATCCACATAATGATTTTTTTTCCATCTAATTGTCTTTTAAAACCAAATTCAAACGTTATTTAACAATGAAGTAAATTTGCGGTTCTGCCCATTCAGCCGCTACATCAAACATTCCGTTTTTAAGGCCACGTTCAGAGCGCTATATTTTGTTTGTTTGACCGACCGGTTGTCGTAGGATGTTCTGTTGGCAATTTTGTACGTGTGTGTGCTCAGTGGCCTGTCCAGGGCACCCTCGTTTGAGATGCTCCAGGTTTCCTGTGGGAAAGGCTGACATTCCAGTTCTGGCGAATCAGGCCGCTCCTCACCCATTGCGTCTCCAGTTTCGGAAAGCTGGATTTCAGGAAGCCAAACAGAAGTCGGACATGCTGAGGGGAGCCGGTGTTGTCGGGGTTGGGGTGGGGGGGCTGTTGATGTTAGCAGGGGAACAGGCGTGTGTTTGTGGTACTTTGTGCGTTACTGAACCGTCTCTTGTGCTTGAAGTTCAGGCCACCCAGCACACAATTACTGACTGAAAGACTGTCACCACAACCCCCTCTTGCTGTCTCACTTTCGAAACATCGAGCCAGTCAGTGTCAGTGCCTTGTTACTATGGCGAAGCTAAACAATCGACGATTTGTAAACAGAGCCATGTGTGTCTGCTTGAGGCCGACAACTGCTTTTCCTGCCTCCCTCTCTCTTTTGCCTGTCCTCACTACACCCAGGACAGGGAAATTGCTTGTAATTGGCTGTGGATAGATTGCGGGTGGTGGTGGGGGTGGGGGTGGGGGGGTGCTGTGTGTCTTCTGTAATGATATCTGAAGGCGTTCAGCCGGCAGGGCATCGTTTCAGATAGGTATCAAGTGCTGGTTCTAGACAGACAGAACTGAGTTTAGCTGCTGTTGTTGCTATAATCATAATAACAGTAATAAATATTGTTATTATTATTAATAGTAGTAATCGTGGTAGTTATATAAATCTTAAAATAAATTCAGCATAAAATTTGCAGATAAATGAATCAATTAAATCAATCGACTGTTATAAAGTAGTCTAACAGCTGCAGAGTTTTTCTGGCATGTGATGATGTAGAACAGATTATTGAGAGAGGGAAACCTACAGCAATAAACCACTAAAACGGACCTGATGAAGATGTCGGCCAACCTGTTTCCATCACACTCTTTTCCTCTCAGTCTGTGTCCCCACTTCCAGCCTCTGTACATCTCCTC
>BJFM01003051.1:0-20763 GCA_016586285.1 Arothron firmamentum
CACACACACACACACACACACACACACACAGGTGAAATCCCTCTTCCTGAACTCTTTCCTACATGTTCATGAGTTAACTGTCATCCAGTGATAATCCAACAGAAACACAAATGTGGAGTTAAATTCATTAATATTTATTCATTAATATTTATTAATAGTTATGGAAAAGTTAATTGAGGTTAAATGTTGTCCACACCCAAAAATACCGACAAATGAATGCTGTGGTCACGTGGGTGTTGATGTGATTTTATTGTCTTCAGCTCAGTTGCTGTCAGTCAACACTGGGGGCGCTGTTGTGCACAGGGAATGACCTTTCGAACCGGAAGTATTTCAGACTTCAACGCGCCAAACTCCGTCGGGCAGCAGGTGTGTTCAAAATATGAAGGTAGGACAGTCTTTATTGTTTTATTTTTGACATTAAAATGATTATTTTGACTTATGCTGGTACAAACGCGAATAAGGAGCCTCGTGCACGAACGACTCGGGACGCTTAAAATGTCTTTTCAATGATGTGTAAAAGAGACGTGTGTTTTTGGTTTGTTTTTTTTGTTTTGTTTTTTTTTAACTTCATTTTATGACAAGATGTGCGTTGATTCGTATTTGGGCTTGAGTTGGAAGCTTTATTCGAGTATGAGAGATTTAAAAGGTAACCAGGAAGTCACGTGATTGGTCTTCCCGCGGTTGCTCTTTGGAGTCTGTCTGAGCCATCTTTGTTTTTCATGCTCCTGACCACTGGGGGGCAGCATTGGCTAGTTATTCCTGGTGCCCCCCTGAATGTTTCAGTAAGTCAGTCCGAGGACATGCTTTCACAGGGGTTTAGGACTGTTATCAGCATCCATGTGGTGTGATATAGTGTGTGTATATATAGTGTTGTGTTATTACTGTGATGTCATGATAGGTTATCTCTAATCAATAAAACGGGTGTTTATCCCGACACCCACAGTGTTTGTTGCCCCACCAGGACTTTAGCCTGACTCCTAGAATGTATCCACCTGTCTGAAATAATCTAATTTCTAATGTTGAATATATCTACAAGGACCAAAACACAAGCTTCTCCTTTTGCGTTGCTTTATTCAAAGATTATGCAGATTACACGTGAATGGTTATACTGTTAGAGAGATAATCTGGAAAAAGAACGTGTTGCACAGCCTCTTCTGCACAGCCAGTCGTTCCCCTGGCTACCGGGCATCTCCAGATGTTGGGATCTCAGTCTCGGGGCATGAAAGGGAAAAAACATAGTCCAATTGTTTGTCCCGGAGAGCGTTGATGTCTTGGATGCGCATGAAGGACCCTGAACTCAGCTGTGCAGCTGTTTTTATGGCCCAGTCACTGCCCCAACCCCTGACTTTCATTGGTTACAGTCAAACATGCTTCACCTGACTTCCCTCCTTTCCATATTCAGCTGTGATTACCTCATTGTTTTTTAGAATACTGAAATCTGGAAGACGTGTTTCACTCATTTCTAACCATTTTAATGATTACTATTCAAATTTGAGCAGGGCTAAACGGTCTAATGTTGCCAAATCATTCTGTTTCAGTTACATAAACACAAGCAGCCATCAGTCATAAATCATAATAACACTTATCAGTGCTGCATCAAAACATTCTTAACACTCAAACCTTTTAGAGAGAAATAAAACATTGTGTTAAATGAGTCTAAAAATTTGCCAAATCAAGCACTTTTAGGACGTCATTCTTTGTGCTTTTACAGGCACTGAGATCACACAGATTAAGCAGATTATCATCATTTAAACACGTCACATGATCATTCTTAAAATCTATAATCAGAAGTGAAAACACAGCAATGCCAACACAGGGCTAGCATAGTAAGGCTGGCATAGTAATGACAATATATCAATGCTAACATGCTAATGCTAACACAGTAGGATAACGCTTGAATGCCGTCATGCTAATGCTAACATGGTAAATAGAAATAGATTATGGATCGAATAAAACTCAAAGTTATCACAACTAAATAACTTCAAACTTCAAAAATTAGAAAAGAAAACATGTCATGAGTCGCCCAAGGCCATTATATGAATCACTCAAGTTCAAACTTCACTTTTTTTGTGGGGTGGGACTGTGGTTGAGGAATCAGTTGTGGATCGATAACCGGTTATGGATGGAGAACTGCTTGCAGGAGGGAAAGCATTGGTGGTTGGGGAACTAGTTGTGGATTTAAAACCAGTTGTGGTCGGAGAACTGGCTGTGGTTGAAGAGCTGGTTGTTGAGGAACCAGTTGTGGATGAAAAACCAGTTGTAGTTGAAGAATTGATTGGGCTTGTGGTGAGAGAACTGGATGTAGTTGGAGAACCGGTTGTGGATGGAGAACTGCTTGTGGTGGGGGATCCGGTGGTGTTTAGGGAACTAGTTACGAATGTAAAACCAGTTGTGGTTGGAGAATTGATTGGGCAATTGCAGTTCTTGTCCTTAATTTCTTTGTAAAAACGGGCAACCGTTGTGCTTCGGGGACACCGACTTGATGGAAACATATTAAAGGAGCCATCAGAGCTCATGTTCCTGCTGAGTTCATCTAAGGTTTTTGTCTTCATGTACAGAGTTTTGGCCTCAGCAACGTTGGCTCCCCAGTGTGCGCTCGCCAGCCACGTGTTCTTGGTGGCGCTGTAGCAGCAGAACGCTGTGTAGAGGACGGACGGGATATTTATCCCGTTCTTATTGAAGCTGGAACCTGGTTGTGCTCCTGTCACAACAAAAGCCTTGATAACGTTGTTGTTGTCGCGGCAGTATTTCTCCATGACACAGGCAACACAAGTTTCCATCTTCTCCCAGCTGCCAGCGTTGAAGGTAATCGCTTGTGGAACAATATTTGTCAGCGTGAAAGTTGAGTTTTTGTCTTCTTCATCGTTTGCATGAGACCTTGGAAATAAATGCCCTCTGTTGTAAAACTTATCTCCAACATAATCCTTGTTTGTGGCCTGATTGACATATTGACCCTCAACACTCATGTTGTCTTCCAGCTGCAAAAAGGAGAATTTACTCAGTTTATTGTGATTCGGTGTCAATGTTCTAAAGGTGGAGACTTGAACATACCTGTGGCTCTACCATCCACGGAGCCTTGGGCCTTTTTATGACGTTTTGTCCTCGGTAAACATAAGCAGAAAACACCGGGATCTTGTTGTTGATGTCGTACAGCGTCACAAACCTCCTTCTATTCATAAAAAGTTGGCAAATAACTTTGTATCGCTGGCTGGTGATGACCTTCCTGTTCTTCAAGATTCCCGGGATCTCAGGAGGACTTCTCAGGAAAAATTCCTGGCAGTCCGAGATTGAATCCACCACTTTAGCTCCGGTGGGAACGAAGACGAGGAGGAGGAAGAGGAAGGCAGCGACCGCAGCTGAGTGAGGCCGTCTTGTCAGGAACGTTGTCAGATCCAACTGTATCAATTGGTTATTGGTTAGTTCTGTTGTGGTGATACCGACTATGAGAACTGACTCTCACGGTCAGCTTCAGCCTATTGAGTTTCAATTGTTGGTCTTATGAATGTTGAGATCATCTGTTGTTGCTTTTTGCAGTGTAATGTATGCTAGCATGTTCATCGCTGAGCAGTCGGCTGTTCCTGAAATATTCAAGCACGTCCCCCAAACAGATTTGAGCATTAATTTTAGCCTGGGCCCCTTCACTTGACGTGACCTCAAGTTAAATCAGCGTTTACGTTTGAAGCGTCGTGTAAAGATAATTTTGACTGGATTCGTCTGCAGTCATGCTGGTTTGAGGGTCTCTTCAAGGTTCATCAGAACTGTCGCTCCAAAAAACACAGAGGAGCCAAAGTTCTCTGTGTGATTTTAATTCTTCTAGTTGTCCAGATTAGCTGCTTCTGTCACCGTCAGTTTTAGTTTGATGATACGGTTGAGATGAGTTTTATATCAACCAAAAACTGTAAAGTTGTTCAAACCCTTTTTAATACAACAAATGGACAATTAATTCAATAATATAATGTTTAATTCCATGTAAAGGATGGTGAATGAACAGATTTGACAGCTAATTGAATATTAATAAGTCTTACCATTTTTCACAGCTGCCTGATGAAACCACGACGAGAAATAATGCAGATGTGTGGAACTGGCCACAGATGTGGCGATATATAGCAGCGTTTAGCTCCTCCCCCTCACATGTCACATGTCCGAAAACCTTTCTTGAGGTGATGGCGGAGTTCCTGGAAAAACTTGGTTTTGATCTGTAAAGGTTTGTGTGACTTGACTGAAGTTGTTGAATGGCTGGATTTCATGTGTGTTTAACATTGTAGTTCCAGGTGTGTAGTTCCAGGTGTGTTTCTGCCGCCTGTGTCACACCTGTATCGGCCTGCTGACGTGCCCAGTTAGCAGCAGCGTTCATGTGAGTGAACGCAGGAAGACGGCCAAGAGTCTGCGTCCTCATTCTCATGATTTATTTTGGGTTCAGGGTCAGATGTCGCCGTGGTAACCCAGTATTTCCAGATAATTGAGTTCTTAGAAGACAGGCCGACTGCAACCGCAACCACCTCCCCAACCGCCAGCAGTTCTCCAACCACAAGCAGCTCTGCAACAAAAACACTTCCCCAACTACATTACCTGTATCGGCCTGCTGACGTGTCCAGTTAGCAGCAGCGTTCATGTGAGTGAACGCAGGAACGTGTGTGTGTGTGTGTGTGTGTGTGTGTGTGTGTGCTGACCTGGTCAGTGTGGTGTTGGTGAAGTGTGCAGGTTAATCCAGAGTGGGCTGAAGAGTAATAAGTTGGTTTATTTGCAGACTCAAACAGCAACGTGACATTCAGAAGCAGAGCTGGTGCCTCATCCAGAGTTCATGTGTCCAGATCCCCCATCCCGGAGCGTGTGTCTGCCAGGCGTCTGTGCTGCCACCTGCTCCTCTGCAGGACCCTTCAGGGTCCTTCTCCACACCGTCCTGCAGGTGGCAGCACTGACTTCGGACTTGGAGCCCGAGCTGAGGACAGAAGCCGTGTGGGACAGGTGTGAGGCACAGAACCTGAGCAGGTAACACCCAAGAAGAACTCTGAAGACTTGTCGATGTTTTGGCTGAAAACGTCCACTGAGGTAGCGTGTGTGACCCTGCTGGTGTGTGTTGGCATCACTTCTTCTTCTGTCGGTCCAGAAACTTTTGTCTTCTCTCAACAGGGATCTCATCCAGGCTGATGCCATGGTTACTGGCCCTGGGACGCAGGAGACACACAGGTGAGACACACAGGTGTGGTGGGCCTCCCCCCACCCCCGTGTGTGTGTGTGTGTGTGTGTGTGCTGCTCTCACCCTCCAGTGAGGTCTGGAGGAACAGGAAGTGGTTTGTTGAACCCGTCTCGACCCACCAGCCAGTAAGTGTCCACGGCTCCCTTCACCTGCAGCAACAGCTTGTGTCAGCGTTCACCTTTTCAGGCTGGAGTTCCGCCTGTGCTCGTACCTGTGCCTTCCTGGTTTCCATGTGGTACCCCAGCTTGAGGCTGGTCAGGACCTTGACGGTGCTCAGACTGATGTGGATCCTGTAGGCTGCACGAGACCAAAACCTTGGTGACTGATGGGATTTTGAAAGTGAGGCGCAGGCAGATTTGTGTTCTCCGCTTCGCACTCACGCAGTCCGGTCGCTTCCATGTGCGACGCCGTGGTGACGGTGTCTCCGAACAGGCAGTACCTGGGCATGGTGAGGCCGACCACGCCCGCCACCACCGCACCTGCACACACACGGAGAACGGCCGTCAAAGCTTTTGACCTCAGAGGAGCTGTTTCCTTTGCGCCCCGGACGCGGCCAACCTCTGACCTGAATGCAGGCCGATGCGTATCTTCACTTTGATCTCAGGCATGTGCTTGATCTTGAAGGCTGCGATGGAGTGCAGGATGTCCAGAGACATGTTGGCCACCTCAGCCGCGTGCCGATTCCCGTTCCTGTTGGGAACGCCGGAAGCCACCATGTAGGCGTCCCCGATGGTTTCCACCTGCAGACAAACACCACCTGGCTGACTGATGGTGGACGGCTGGTTCCAGACCAGATGCAACCACACCGAGCGTGCTTGCTACCTTGTAGACATCATGAGTGGCAATGATGGCGTCAAACATGGTGTAGAGATCGTTCAGGAGGTCCACGACCTGTCCCACACACACCCACACACACACACACAGGCGGAGCTGAAGCAGGCGTGTCGGACAGCGGCGGCGCTGGTGACCGGCTGGTTTGAACTGACCTCGATGGGTTCGCTGAGAGCCGAGATGGTGGTGAAGCCGACGATGTCGCTGAAGTAAAGCGTGCTCTCTGAGTAGTGCTCCGGGCGCACCGGCTTGCCTTTCTTCAGGGCCTGAGCCACAGACCTGCAACACAGGGTTCATCAGGTCGCATCAGCAGGCTGAAGCGGGCGGAAGAGTCGCGTCGAGGCCGTTTCCGGAGAAGCTGTCTCACTTTGGCAGGAGCTGCCCCACCAGCTTATCCGTTTTGGTTCTCTCAACCTCCAGTTCATCCGTTCGCTCCCGGATCAGGTCCTCCAGGTTGGAACTGTACTGCTCCAACATTCGCAGCATGGAGTCGATGATGTTTGCCTTCTTTCCTTTGTTAATGCCCCGAAACTGCAACGCAGCACACAGACGCGTGACCTCAGCAACGTCAGTGAGGCTGCAGTACCCGCCCGGGCCAGCGGGGGGGGCTGCGCTCTCACCTGTTTGAAAATGTCGTCGAAGCCCGGCCTCCTGCTGGGTTCCTCGCTCCAGCATTCGTTCATCAGACTGAGACACTCGGTGGGAGCTTCATCCACAGACACAACAGGTCTGCAGAGAGGAGGGGGATTCTTCAGACGCTCCAGTATCTCTGCGGGACAGACGGGTGGTCAGACGGGTGCAGACAGAGACAGGTGTCACGTTGACAGGCAGCCGTCTCACCACACGCAGGCATGTCCATCATGGCGTACGGCAGTGACCGGGTGATCACTTCCTGAATGATGATGGAGAAGCTAAAAACATCGCCGGCAAACGAGCCTCCCTGGACCGGATCTCTCAAGAGTTCTGGAGCCACCCACAACAGTTCTGACAGACAGGTGCAGTCGGACAGACGGGTTCACGCGTTGGGAAGCACACGACAGCTTTAATGTTGGAGTGTTTGCTACCTTGTTCATCTTCAGCCGCCTGAAGGTTCTGAGAGTGGAGGATCATGGGAAGTCCATAGTCAGTGACTTTCAGAACAAATCGGCCATCAACTAAACAGTTTGTGGACTTGAGACGCCCGTGACACAAACCTCGTAGATGAAGATACTTCATCCCCTGAAACACAGGCTTCATCAAACACTGCCGAGCGAGAGCCGAGGAACCCGAGTTCACCTACTCTGACCTTGATGAGGTCCGTCAGCAGGGACGACTTGAACATCCAGTCCAGCCTCATGTTACCGTCAGCCAGCAGGTTGGCCAGGCTGCCTCGAGGACAGTGCTCCTCCACCAGAGCGAAGATCCCGGAGTCCAGAAACAGACCCAGGTACAGGTTCAGGTTCTCGTGTCGCATCTCCCGCAGCTGGACAGCAGCAGAACAGGGGTCAGCGTCGGCCCGTCGCTGGGCTCGGGCGCTTGTGTCGCTCATCACCTGACTGAACAGAGTCTTGGTGTTGTGGTTGACCACCGGCAACGTCCTTCCAACGGGGATCTTCTTCAGCCAAACCCAGTCGCCCTGGAGACAGAGCGTCCAATCAGAGAAGAGAAAAGCAGGGGCAGAGAGGGCAGGCCTCCAGGTTCTCTACCTCCAGGATCCCCACGTTGGAGCTGTCGGGAGACACCAGGATGTAGCTGCGCGCAGCTGAGCGGACTGGAGTTTTAATCTCCAGAAGACTCCTCATGATGGACTCATCGTTCAGTTTCTTCAGAGAGGACAACGGAGAAAACATCACCACAGCTGTCAACATCTGTTCTGTCACCATGGTGACCGCAGGATCACCGGCTGAAGGACCCTCACCTTCCTGCTGACTTGAGTGTCGATGAAGACGATGTCGTCCAAAGTCAGGATGAGTTTGGCCATGCTTTGTGCTCTCCTGTACTTCCTGGAGACGCAGGAAGTCGTCATTAAGCTTCTCACTTTGTTAATGAACAAACACGTCACATCCAGTCACCTCACCTAAACCAGTAGAGCAAAGCTCCAATCAGCAGGCACAGCAGCACGAAGATGAAGAACATGGTGGTGGCGTCCATGCCTGTAGACCAACGACACCAGTGACGCCACACAGCACCATGGACGTGGAGGAAAATGACCACGTGCGGGGCGTGAACGCACCTCCAGTGCAGGCTTCCTCTGGGCTGAACCAGCAGAAGTCGTCTTTGGAAGGTCTTCCTCCAGGGAAAACGACGGAGCGGCTCAGCGGCCTCAGGCCTCCGAACACCCCGGCGCTGTGGCTGGGAGCGAGCGAGTGTGTCGCCACCAGTCGGTCGCCATCGCTATCCAGCACCACATACTTGGCCTGAAGGCCTTGGCCCTCGTTACCTCCATACAACCGCTGAGAAGACAACGAGACCATCACAATCAGCCCCTCCGATTGGACGATCAGTTCTGTGATCAACCGTTTCTGACCTGGTTGAAACCCTGGAATTCAAAGCCTCCATCTGATTGGATGACCTGATTGCCGCTGACCCAGCGCCCGCCCCCCGCCTGGCGCCGCTCTTCCACCGACTTGGCAATAAAATAGACCATGTTGAAGATGGTCCCGAAGACCGGAGACACCTGCAGAGCGGAAGATAACCATATTTATCCCTCAAACGAAGGTGTTGGGTAGTCTTTAACCACTGGTGTCGGTTTGTGTTGTGTCTAAAACTGGCAGCTGGAAGCCGAGAGAAGACGCTTGGAGACGTTCAATAATCGAGAGGTTTTTCCCTTCAGGACCAAACTAACACGTCTGGAAGCTGCCCTCAGCGCTGACTGACCCTGTGGAGGCTCAGAGGGAATCTGAGCAGAGCTGAAGGTACGATTTAAGAGCCACGTCAACAAGACTGGAACCGCAATTTCAAAGCATCTGCAACCACCAGCAGGCTCCTGCCCTCGCCAGACGTTACCTGGGTAACGGCCAAAGGTGAGCGGATCTCACGGTTGATCTGCATCTCACGAAAAGCCTCGTAGAAATTCTGGTCGGACGCCATGGTGACCGTCAGCACTGAACTGTAGGCGTGGCGAAGCTGCGTGCTGTTGGTCAGCTGAGGAAATACTGTGTCCTGATTGGACGGGAATGAAATAAAACAGAACCTCATGAGAACACAGGAAGTCCAGGTGACTGATGAAGGTCAGCGTGCTCCTGGTTACCTGGTACGGCATGGCGTACAGCAGGGCGTCGTAGGGAATAAAGATGTAACCGTCAGAAACCAGCCCCATCTCCAGAGCGTCCAGTAGAAGTTCCCGTTGGTCCTCTCCACCAATCAGCAACGAGCTCATGCACATGATGACCACTGAAACCCCAAACCAGATTTCATCAAACGCTGGTGGAACACGGGTCACCCAGGCCTGGGGAACCACCTGGAGAACTCTGAGGACCACTACAGTTGCTTTGGCCTCTCACCTTTGACCCTGCCGGCAGCTTGGATCAGTTTCAGCGCTTCTCTGGCTCCGCCCCTGCTGCTGCGCTCCATGGTAACCACAGGACCGATGGGCAGCCCCAGCGCTCTGAGGCCAGAGGCCACTTCCTGTCCGGTGCCTTCCCAGAGGTCAGACGGAGCTGAACACACACACACACACACACACACAGTGTTAGACCTCCTCCACCGAGTCTCCATCAAAGATGACCACACCCCTCCCCCACCTGAGATGACGGCCACGTGCGCCCAGCCGAAGTACCGCAGAACCGTGAAGAGGACCCTGGTGGGCGGCGTGATGGGAGGCAGATTCGGCCAGTCGGCGTCCAGGCAGCCGGGGGAAGCGAGGCCCGCCTCCCAGTGCTGAGCGAACAGCGCGGCGGCGCCGCAGAGCATCGGGTTGAAGGGGCCGATGTAGACGTGGCCGTAGCCCTCCATGTCCCCCAGCCCCGTCAGAGCTGAAAGAAACCAGAGAACTGTGGAACCGCTCGTCAACGGTTGCTCCCGACTGAGGCCGTTTAAGCACCTTTGGACACCGAGCAGTCCTCCTCCAGCAGTTTGACGCTGTAGTGGTACCCCCTGCTCAGACTGCCGTCGCTCTGTATCCTTGACAACGCCAGGTTGGCCGCCGCCGTGGGCATGGCCCGGGAGAACATGGGGTCACATGACCAGGGACCAATCAGGGCGATCTTGAAGGTTGCAGACCACACCAGCGTCATGTCGGCCAACCAGAGACATGATCTGAGCAACCACCGCGACTGCATCCTGGAGACCTGCCAGCAGACAAGAACAGGACATCCACTCAGCTCAGAGCAGGCACGCTGCTGATCAGACAGATGTTTCCAAGCCAGATGTTTCTCCCTGCCTCCCGTTCTGTCCTGACGGTCGGCTGAGGGCTGAACGGCTGTTGCCGCCCAGGAGCAGGATCTCACCCACAGCCTGTCGACAGCGAGTGCTGCAGCTCAAAGGAACGGTGTTTTTCAGGGTAACACTGCCACCGTCTCACACCTTTACACCACAAAGCATGTGTCAGTGGTCTGAAACGGGCCAGACTGTCATTGGCCGGTGTCACGGATTGAATCCACCTGAATACCGTGACCTCCGACCCCTAAAGCTTCACATGTTAATGCTTGCTGACACCATTAGCTAATGCTAAAGAGCGCTAAGTACTCTAACTATAGTAACAATGCTAAAACTCTTAACACAAGCTGAGAGGAAGAGAGGCCATCGTTCTCACTGTCCTCCATCATCATCATCAAAAGTGAAATCATGCTAGCCACACCTGCCAACCACACCTCCACCTTCCACACCATCACACCCGCAACCTTCACACACACTTGACTCATCATCTTCATCAGCGTTGGTCTTTTGCTGCTGCACCGAGGTTAAATCCACAGAATTCACACTTCTGATCCCTCAGGAATAGTTAGCGGATCATAGTAGCTGCGCTTCGTTAGCATGGAACAGCAGCAGCGACACAGCATGCAGGGTTGCTGCACATCCTGCAGACAGTGTTCGCCTCTCTGCACGCAGTCGTACAACCATCCCCACCGTTTATTAATGCTCTAATTCAACAACCCTTTAGAATCCGGTAACTTGCGGGGTGATGAACAACCTTCCCCGAGTCTGTTGGCTGGAGGACGTTGTCTCGCTGCTCTTTCATGGACTTTTGGTGTCAGCAAGGATGTAATCAAAAGTGTTGTTATCACCTTCTAAGTTAGAGGCTTCTCTCATTAATGGACTTCAAGTTTATTCATGTGAATTTGAATATTTAAATAAGCTAAAGTCAGATGGGGAAAGAACTGACACCTTTAATCCAATCATGTAAAACCAGGCACACACTCGCACACACACGTGCTAAAAAAGGATTAATGCTGTAAGTTTGAGAGAACAAACCAGAGGACTGAAAGTCTGTCTGGTCGAGGGTCAGTTCCTAAACTGAAATGAGAAAAAGAAACTGAACTGACAAAAATAGGCTTCACAGACTGGTGACATCACATCTGATCCATCAGTGAAGCTATCTCACACACTCACACACACACACACACACACACACAGAGTCACAGAGTGCGTACCTGTTTCAGACAACCATCTGCAAAAGAAAGAACAGTCAGTCTGTGTCGATGAAAGAAAGAAAACCTTCAGTCTGCCAGAGCAGAGCTGAAAGTGCTGATGTCAGGCAGAAAACAGGAGAGGGAGGGAGAGAGACAGGAGAAGGGAAGAGGGAGGGGGGAGAGAGAGGGAGGATGAGGAGAGAGGAAGACGGGGGGGAAAGTGATGGGTCAGGAAGGAGAGCAGCTTTTTTCAAAAAAAATTCAGACTTCAGGACAAATTTGGAGTCAATAATGAGAAGATGTGTGTGTGTGTGTGTGTGTGTGTGTGTGTGTGGTGTCTTGACTGACAGTGTCACTGTTGTTTCTAACGTTGACCACTCTTGACCCTGATGTCAGGATGACCTGTCGGCCATCTTGGACCGGGCACCCACCTGTGTAAGCATATGACATGTGATGTGTTGGCGAGGAGGCAGATGATTGTTGATGATTGGTAATGATCATTGATCGGTGATGATCGGTGATGACTGGTGACTGTGGCCTCAAAGCCAAGGTGTAAATTTAGATTGTCAGGTAAGAACCAAGCTCAAAAAAGCCCATGAAAGGTGGGTGTTCTGAGGGGGCGGGGCTTGCTTCAGCACTGTGTGACATCGCGGCACTTTGACTGACAGTTGATCTGTTAATCCTGATCTGGAGTAGATCCAGATCAGATCACAGCTCCCAGCTGGTCTGCAGCCAAGAATAGAGGTGGGATTAGTCGTGCACGGCCCCGCCTCCGATGGCCTGGAGGTCTGATCCAGCTGGGTCAGCAGTGAGGAGGACCAGGGGGGTCGTCAGCTGATGTGCAAAACCTGGGACAATCTGGCTGAAACTGTATCAGAGGCGGAGCTAACGAGCTCGCCATCATCTTTCTGACGCACACAGAGATCTTTTCTGTCATTCCAGCTGTTTAGCCGTAGTGGGCGGAGCTAAGATGACAACACACAAGAAACACCTTTTCTTATTCAACAGTTTGAATTTAATTAACATTTTCTGAACAACAATCAATCTGACAGACCACAGTCAAGGCTCACACACACACACACACACACACACTCCTGACGGGACGTTGGGCAGACAAACGTGTCCTGATTGGCCAGCAGGAGTCAGCTGACACCTCTGTGTTCAGAGGGAGATCTTGGTATTTCTGAAGCTGGAGTTGTCCCTGAAACACAGCAAAGGTTCAATCATCATCAGTCGCTGGCTGGTCCCAGCGCCTGTGGGAGGAGCTCGTGCTCGTGACACCGAGACTCCTCGCCGTTCTTCCTCAGGGCAGCTCCTCTTCCTCAGCTTTCTGGTTTTGTCCACGATGGACCCACCTGACCTGTGAGCTTTGATGGTGGGGGAACTGGAGCAAACCCAGAGGCCAGGCTGAGCTGGGGATGGAACCCACAGCCTTCTGCACCGATGCCACCACATACAAACGCACCGAATACACACCTGATGCTTTAATGCGCTTAAAACGCCACGATGGACCCAATGTTGGCATGTTTACTCCTCGCTACACAGTAGAACTACAGACTACACCGTACCCACTCGTGAGTGGTTGCAGACTCGTAAAAACCCCGAAGGCTTCAGAGAGCAGCCCTGAACCGAGCCTAGCGCCCTCCGGTGGACTCCGGTCACATGTCGTGCGTCACAGTCGTACCTGAGGCTGTCGTTGTGGGTCTTGTACTCCATGATGGTGTTGGTCGGGAGGTTCAGAACTCGTCTCAAAGTGTCTCGAATCCTCGACGTGGTCATTTGGTCGTTTGAGGTTCTGTTCCAGATGGACAGGATGTCCTCCTGACAGACAGACAGACAGGCGTGAGGTCAGCATCCGGGGTTGCCGTGGTGATGATACGGCAGTACTCCTGGGGCCTGACTGCAGTTCTGTGGCGGTTGTGTTCAGTTCAGGGCTACCTGGAAGCGTATGGAGACGACAGCGCCGCAGATCTCCTCTCCCACCATGAACTGTTCTCCCAGCATGGCCAGGATGATGTTCTCCCAGAACCGACTGGCCAGGCCTTTGCGCAGACGGATGATCCACTTCCCCCCACTGCGGTTGGACTCATCCTGGCAGGGAGACAGGTCAGCGTGAGACAGACCCTGACGCTGTGGGAGACACCCACACCTGCGCCCGGAGCCTGGGAGAACCAGGGGGGAACCGGAGAACCCGCCGCAGGACCCAGGTGAACCCAACAGAACCCTGATCAGAGATGTTTGACCAACATCAGTGTCCTCCACAGGTGTGTCTGTGGTTTGGAAGCCCCGCCCACGTGGAGATGCTACCAAACGGGCCAGAAACGGAGAATACCTCCCACATGGGTTTGATCCCCTCCTTGAACAGGTGAAAGTCACTGTGTCCACTCAGGTCACCTGGTCGAATCAGGTGGCTGTAAAACCTCCAGAACTGCTCCACCTGAACACACACACACACACACAGGTTTGTGGGGATATCACACTGGATGCAACACACTGGGATCACGTGCGCGTGTGTACCGATGCTACAGTGCCGATCTGGCGAATGTTTTGCTCATAACTCTGAGAACTTGCAGGGCGACTCGGCGTTCTTCTGCTGTACCAGAAGGTGTAGTTATACTGGAGGGGGTGTTCTCCTACAGCTGGACACACTGTCTGCAAAGACAGACACAAACAAATGGATAAACAAGACCAGAGAGGGACATGAACACGGCAAACGGACGGCTGGGTCCGACCTTGCGCCTGTTGTTGTTTGTCCCATCACTGTTGTCATGGTGACACTCAGACTCTTCCTGGCTCTTCTCATCTTTTGGACTGAAAAACAGGCGGAAGGGCAAACGGACTGATCAGACACGCTTCAATCTTTGATCAACCGGCAGAGTCGTTCTGTAAATTGCGCCACCTACTGTCCATTTACATGGAACCTCAGCAGCAGCAACACCAGTCCCCCTCGTCTTCATCACAACGTTTACGGTCCAGATAAGTTCCAATTTCTGACCCGAAAACAACATGCTATTGGGTTTTTTCATCGCTGAACCCACTTTCAGTCCTCATTGTTATTTTATTCTGCTTTTTTTAATGCTTTTGTGTGAGACACTCTGTCCCCGACATCGAGACATCGGCCCTAAAGCTCGGTTTTATGGTCCCTGATATAGTCAGCTTCTCCGCTGTTGCGTCAGTGGTGATTAATGTTGAATCAAGCCAAGAAGTGTCAGAAATCAGCCTTTCCTTCAGTCACACCTGCAGCAGGTGGCTGCGGCCGTGTGTACTACCAGAGGAGCTCGGCAGGTGGCGCTCTGTGCAAAGATGTGCAGGAAATGCTTCTCCAGAGTGGAGAGGGATGGCTCCACAGGTGTGCTGCTGACAGGAGAGCAGCTGCTGGTGATGGGAGCCTCGCACCCACCTGTCTGCACAGTTTGGCAAAAGGTTGCGTGTTTGTCCAGAGCGCCAGACCACAAGTGCGTGTCCGGTGACCGCTTCATTCACGCACTGGACCCCGAAGAGCAGCCCAGCAGCCGCGGAGGCTCCGGGTGCTGTGTCCTCCTGCTCATTACGGCTGCGTTCAGGTGGAGGTTTGGAGAGCCCGCTCAGCTCTGGTTCAGACAGAGGGAGAACGGACCAGTTTGGTGTTGTGCGTGAAATGATGGTTCGCGGGTGTTTCTGCTGGTGACCGGCCAGCAGGTGTTGTCACGGCTGCGTGGATTAGCTCGCTTCCATCGTCATGTTGATGAAAGTAGCTTAAACCGGGCTTTCAGACTGTTTACTGACGAAATATGTGGTGAAAAGAACGCGCGTTCCCGAGTAAAACAGGAGTTTAAAACGCTGATGTTTGCTGTTGCTGAGCTGTAAAATTAATTGATGTCTAATGAGCCAAATGCTAACTGCTAGCTGCGCTAATGTTGGGCACATTGGGAACACTCACCGCTCCATCTGGTTCATCCCTCCTCGGTGTCACTCTCCTCTTTTTAACCTCCGTTTTACCAAGTTCACGTAATTATTTACAATGTCTTAACTTGGCTTTATTCTGCCTTTCTGCCGTTCTTTGGAACAGACTGTAAACGGTCATCAACAAGCGTGTGCAGGACGCGAGTACGGCAAGTGAGGAAGGACAGATTTACCAAGCGCGTTTCCTTAAACATAAAGGTACGTTTTTCAGGT
The DNA here is from genome assembly GCA_016586285.1 of Arothron firmamentum. NCBI lineage: Eukaryota > Metazoa > Chordata > Actinopteri > Tetraodontiformes > Tetraodontidae > Arothron > Arothron firmamentum. Next base: position 15,733 of record BJFM01003051.1, read on the forward strand.
TAATAAAATAGTTATTTTACCTCTTTAAAACATTTTTCATAGATTTTTTTTTACTATTTCCATCCACTGGCATGTTTGTCACATAATGATCCATCAAGTTAACTTTTTTGTTGAGAGACTTTGACAAAGTAAACAGTTGATGGTAAATTCAGAAATATATTTTCTTTAATTTTTAAAGTAGTACAAACTACACCCATGCTGAGAAATACTGAAACAGGTTTTCTTCTTGCTCGAACAATAAAACACTGATACATTGACATTTTCATATTTTTATTTGCTAAATGTTGTCAATATGAAATTTATACATAACTGATGACGAGTGAGAGTTTCTCCAATTAGTTTCTCTTTTTTTTCCTTTTGCTTCAAAAAAGATTAAAAAATGTCCATCAGAATCTACAGTGATTGAAAATTTGATGATAATCTGTGATCTCATTTAATTTAACACTCAGACTTGCAGCCCAATCGGAGTGAGGCACCGGTGGAACCATCGGACACAGATGCATGAAATGTGGGTCGGGTCCTCCACCAGTCCTTCAGTTCAGAGTCATCTCCATGACGATTGGCTGACCCTGCTACAGGTGTGGCTCCTCTGCAGCATGTTCTTTTCACAACATTTAGAGGGAAACCTCAGCAGTTAATATCAACAATAAAAAAAAAACATACTTCCTGATAAATACACCATCAATACACATTTTAAAAAAAATCACCACGACCACTCATCACATAGAAAAACAACAAAGACCCATGATGTCTGCTCAGTCGCTATGGTAACACTGCAGCTGATGATGTCAGAGCATGCAGTGGGGTGATGCCAGGCAGCTCACAGGTTGCCGTGAAGGCGGATGTGAAAGGCTGGAGCAGAGGCTGACCTCTGACCTGAGCAAAGACACACGTAAAACCTGCCCGCTGGTGGCCAGCAGCCACTGGACAGAAGGAACTTCCACTGATGGCAACAATGCTAACTAAATCTAGGTCGTTGTTCCAGTGCAACTGCTAACTAGAAACTAAACTAAGAATTTGAGTGCAGCAGCTCAGCTAACAGGCTAACTAGCAGCCTGGCATGGTTTAGTGCATGGTCAGATGTCCGAGATTACGATTGTCCTGAAAACATCTGGACCCCTGATATGTAGGCAAATAAATGTGGATTCGGGTCAGGACTCTAGTCTGTCAAAAGCAAAGATGGCGCCCATGTGACCAACCATTCAATTGCACAACATTTCAAATATTAATTGAAATCAAGGTCAGTTTTTCGAAACAAAATCAGAACTGCAAAAAGCTAATTTTAATTTCACCTGTCCAGACAAATGTATAAAAGCTAGACCAGGCATCATGTTTGACTCTGCCTCCTCTTCCTGACTTTGGGTCAGCAGTCCTGATTGTCTTAATTAAAACATTGATTAGTTATTGGATGTTTTATTGCTCTAACACGTAGATCACTTTGCTGGTCTCTATAAAGCTTGTTTTAAATTGTTTCACAAAGTGAGACATCCTTTTCAAATGAACTTTGATTCAAATGTTATAACTCCAGTAATAAAATACTACAGGCCTCGCAGCACCACCTTGTGGCCGTCAGAGGTATTGCAGATAAACACAGCTCCACGGACTGCATCGAGTGGGCGGGGCCAGGAACACTCCTGCGCATGCTCAGTGGGCTACATGACCAGGAAGTGAACCCAGAAGATAAAGTTTAATGACGTATGGGGGAAAAAGCAGTTCAGGTCCCCGTAAAAAGCAGCTAGCAGAGCTAAGTTAGCACCAACTGGAAGACGGTTAATGACATCATGTCATCATTTCCCAACATGCCTTTGGCATCCCCCACCATTCCGATCTCTGACCCTGAGATTCTTGTTGCTAGGACAACCATCCCTCCTCCATAACGGTCCCCTCAAAGAGGCTCTTTATCTTCATCAACATAACAGTTCTATGTTTGAAAGTACAATTATGTTAAATATATTAGATTCTCGTGTGTGTGTGTGTGTGTGTGTGTGTGTGTGTGCGTGTGCGTGTGTGTGTGTGTGTGTACGTGTGTCAGTGCTCGTTGGGCATGTGTCGGATGGTGTGGAAGATCCAGTCCATCTTGGTGCTCCAGCCTCCATGATGAGCGTCATTCATCTGTTTGGTGAAGTACTCCAGGGCCTCCTGCTGGCTCTTCTCTGGGGGACGGACGGACGCACGGACATATCCATGACGCAACAGCCTCACAGAGAACAGGTCAAAGGTCATCTCTCTCTTACCCAGAGCCAGGGTCTTCCTCAGGTAGGCAATGTCGTCGAAGCTCTGGAGCTCGGGCATTCCGCAGCCCAGCAGCAGGGAGAACAGGTTGATGAAGAGGCTGGCGTGTTGGCGGATGGCGAGGTAGGCTTTGTAGCACATCTCCTGGAACCTGAACCACAGCGAAGAGGTTTAAAATGGCAGGAATGGAAGCTAGATGGAAGCATCTAGAAGCTGAGCTTTTTATCAGCCTGGACAGGTAAGAAAGCAGGTGAGACCTCTCAAACTCCTTGGTCTTGGTGGACTCCTGAACGCCTTTACTGATGACGATGAGGAAGTCCTGGGTCAGCACAAAAGGAACTCGCTCCCTCTTGTAGCCAAACTTTTTCTTCTTGTGATCCAGGAAGTGACCAAAGTCGATGTGGAACAGCTGGAGGAACAGGAAGAGGAGGAGTCAGAGAGGACGGGCGGAGCTGCTGGGTGACTGGAAGAGGCCCTCACCTGTCCGTTCTCCTTCACCATGATGTTGGAGTTGTGGCGGTCTCCGATTCCCAGGATGAAGGTGGCAACGCAGTAACCAGCACAAGACCTGGTGAAGAGGTCGATGGCCCGGTCGTACCTGCCAGGAGCAGAGAAGAAGTGAGACGGACAGGAGGACATACACAGGCCGATCAGGAAGACGGGTACTGACGCCTCCCCACGGTTCTTGTCCTTGAGCCAGTGGTGGAGGGTGTTGGAGTTGAACTGCAGCGCCCCCTTCAGGCCTCCTTTACACTGGATCTGCATGATGGTGAAGCTGTTCTTCACCACTTCAATCAGACCCACACAGTCCCCAATGGACAGACAGCCGTAGGGCAGCATGCTGCACACACACACACACACACACACACACACGGTTAGCCTGCTGTGGCGTCACGTCAGCAACAGTCAGATGGTGTCACAAGCCTCACCGCAGGTCCAGGCCCTGGTTCTGCCAGATGTTCTCCATGATCTTGATGATCTGTAGAGTCAACATATCCTGACGCAGGTCTGCAACACACACACACACACACACACTTTCACAACACATCCGTCACCGCAGCTCCTGACAGCACGGTGAGCGTTCTCCACTGGACCACTGTTGCTTTTAGCACTGAGCTAGCTACCGTCTCCGTTCTTGAAGATGATTTCGTTGTTGGTGAAGAGCAGTTCTGACATGATGTCAGGGTTCTCCCAGTTCAGCCACAGGGGGCGCTTTGCTGACGACATGATCCTGCACTCGTCCAGCCTGCGTGCACACACACACACACACACACACACACACACACACACACACACACACACACACACGCATGCTAGGTTGGTCTGATTGTCTTTTTGTTTTTCGTCTGTGTTTTGTTGCTACCTGAGGTTTCCCAGCTGGTGAACAGGGTTTAGAGGAGACACGAATCCCTGCAGGGCGTCCATGTAATCTGGGCGGGACATGTGTTCAACCAGGAACTTCATCTGAGTCTGTTGGCCAATCAGAGCAGGTCAGCGGAGACGGCCGTCCTGAGCAGAGCGAAGCGCGCCTCGGCGGGGGAGTTCATACCTTTTGTGTTTCGTCCTTCTTCTCCTGCTTCAGCGTGTCAGTCAGGTTGACCAGTTTATCCATGGCCTCCACCTGTGCAGACACATGCCATCATCAGCCACCAGGTGGCAGCAGAGTCGAGCTGCTCAGGTGCGTTTGCTCACCTGCCGGTTCAGATGCTTCAGGTACATCCCACAGGCTCTGCAGAACGCTTCCAGCAGCAGACCGAAGCGGCGGGACACGGTCTTGTTGTGCATCTCTGACCTGTCGGCGGAACGCAAGCACAGGCGGTCGCACCGTTGGAGTCAAGAGGGATGGTGAGATAACAGGGGCCAGGTGGAGGAAACACCACTTTTCTCACTTCAGGTGCCAGAAGAAGAAGTGTCCTATCCTCTGATTGGTCAGAGATTTCTTGATCAGGAAGCGAGCCAGCGGGTTGTCCAGGTACATCTCATACTTCAACACCTGGAAACACAGTTTGTCCCCTCAGCTTCAGGTGGTCATTTCCCCCTGCAGGTGACGCGGTTGTCGGTGAAGGCGTACCTGGACGAGCTGCAGCAGGTACTGGGACAGCTTGTCGTCCGTCAGCCCTTGGACCAGGCAGCGAAGGGCGAATTCCCGGACCATCGGGTCTGGAAAGTTGCAGTCCAGCAGCTCCAGAGCTAGCTCGGGTTCCATCAGAGACCATTCCTTCAACAAGCAGTACATCTGGAGGAGGAGGAGGAGGAGACGGACCTTCAGAGATCCGCCGGACCTCGGACCCGATCACCAGTTGTGAGGATGTTCTTGAAGTGGAAGCTTGAAGCTTCTCTAGAGCTTGTTGTGTTCTGGTGCTTTTGTGTGTTGGTTTGTGAATTTTGTTACTGTGATTGATCTGTGAGGCCTCGTGGGCCCTGAGAAGGGTTCTGAGAATGGGCACTATTTGCAGCAGAGAGTGTGTGCAGGTATACGTGTGGTGGTGTGTCAACGGTGACGTGGACCCCTGCTGATCAGCTGTGTTTTTGTACCTGGGACACTTCGTCTCTGGAGTTCCATTTGACAGACAAAAGCAGCTTAGGAAGAGACTCAGGGATGTTTACACAGTAATGTCTGCAGAGAGACAGGTGGACAGAGAGACATGGACACCGCAACAGACGACACCACAGAGAAAAGACAGGTAAAAACAGAGAGAAGCCCAGACAGACAGGTGAATCACTTCATCTCCTGTCACAGAAAGGCTGGCCTGCATGAGGACCACAGGCCCTGCCCTGGAATGTGTGTCTACATGAGGC
>BJFM01003051.1:20783-34107 GCA_016586285.1 Arothron firmamentum
CCCGCCCTGACCTGTCTGTACATGAGGCCCCGCCCTGACCTGTCTGTACATGAGGCCCCGCCCTGACCTGTCTGTACATGAGGCCCCGCCCTGACCCGTGTCTCCGTTAGGCCCCGCCCTGACCCGTGTCTCCGTTAGGCCCCGCCCTGACCTGTGTCTCCAGAGGAAGTCCTTCTCCTGCTCTGAGAGCTCGTACAGAGGGTCTTTGGCGCAGAGGGAGCGAAGCTGCTCTGCATCACCTGCAGAAACGCTGCTGTCACAGGCCAGTCGAGTGCTCTGATAGACAGACAGACAGACAGACAGACAGACAGGTAAAGACAGAGACAGAGACGCTGGGTTAGTTTACCGGTTCTCCCCAGAGCAATTTATTCGAAATGGCAGACAAAAATGTCAGGACCCCCAGCAGATAGTTGGGAAGGTCATAAAACCCGGAGGAGGTGCGTCTGTCTTTAGTGAGTCTTCGTGGGCTCTGAAGCCCCAGCAGACTGGACTGATCACAGCTACGTGTCAGGCTCGTGGACGGGTCCGAAATGTTGCTGAAGGAGGGAAAATGCTTGCTGTTGTCAAGTCTGGACTCGTTTAAAGACGTCCTGGACCTCCATAGGGCCCAGAGCAGCAACAGCACAGTGAAACCTGTGTGTGTGTGCGTGTGTGTGTGTGTGTGTGTGTGTGTGTGTGTGTGTGTGTGTGTTACCAGTCCATGGCAGTAGTTGTAGCCCAGCTCTCTGCTGATGGTCCAGTTAGCGTGTTCTTCTATCTGCTGCTCGTCAGGGAACACAACGGTCTGGTTGAACCAGGAGAACTCCAGCTCCACGCAGGGAGTCTCCTGTGGAGGAGCAGGTGACCTCTGTTAGGAACCGCCCACCTCCGTCACCCTGAGCACACAGCCGGTGTACCTTGTTGGGGTTTGAACCAGCAACTCCGATGGGATTCAGAGGGTCCTCCAGGCCGTGAGGAACAGGCCAAAGACTAAGGGCCAATTTCCCGGAGACGAGAATGTCCTTGTAGTCAAAGAGGTTGACGTTGCCCCAGGCCAGAGGACAGTGCTCCTGAAGGACAGACGGGTGGGGGGGTGAGGAGACACAAGACCGAGACCGTGGACAGGACACGTCCCCACTCCCTGCCTACCTCCTTGGCCCCTTTCCTTCCCTTGACGGAGCAGATGGACAGGCAGAGTCTGGCCGAGCGGGGCAGGTCTGCCAGGTAGATGTCGTAGGTCAGCCACTCGTTCCACCTGCACACAGGTCAAGGGTCACTCTCCGCACGGCCCAGCAGCGCACGTACGGGCGTGTTGACTGCGCGTGCGTTGCCTTGGGTTGGAGCACGGGACGCGCTGCGTGTTGACGTTGTCGCAGAGCGGCTCCCCGCCGTGGTAGATGCCCGTGCGCACGTAGATCTGCACAGAGACGCCGCGGCAGGCTGAGCCCCCGCTGGTCCCGACGCTGTACCACACACACACACACACACACACACACACACACACACACCTCAAACGCACCTTGTCGATGTCCCGGATGTTGACGTTGACATAGGTGGCGCAGAGCAGCCGCACCCTCAGCGGCGTGTTGAAGGCCCACAGAGAACGGGGAGGGGAGCCATCGCCTCCGCCTGGACACGGGGACGGCTGGGGGGTGCGACGGCTGAAAGGCAGACGTTAGAGCTTCCGTGCCCGGCGGGGGTGGGGGTGGGGGTGGGGGCACCACCTACCTGCCGGCAAAGGCGGCGTTTCATACCTGTAGGAAGGCGTGACGAAGCCAGAGGCAGGAAGCTGAGAGTAGAGACTGTCCTTGGACACCAGCATCAGGTGAGGAAGACGGCCCACGATGATGCAGGAGCGGATGTACTGCAGACAGGCCCGGAGGTGAGACGGCTGCAGGCGGACAGACAGGCGGACAGACAGGCGGGCAGACAGGAGGACAGACAGGCGGGCAGGTCCGTACCTTGTACTGACTGAGAGGGTACTTCTCCAGGAGGTATTCGTCACAGCCACACACCTGAGGACACAGACAGACAGGTGGGTCAGTTAGACGGGTCGTTCACACAGACGTACTGGCCATGATGGTCCACAGACAGACAGAGAGACAGGCAGGCAGGCAGGCAGGTGAGTATGATTGACAGGCAGCTTAGGGACTGAGAATGTGACGGCCAGGTACTCCTGGACCCAGACAGGTGTTAGACAGGTGTACCTTCAGGACGTACAGGCCATGGTACTCCTGGACATGGACAGACAGGTGAGTCAGACAGACAGGTGAGTCAGACAGACAGGTGTATCTTCGTGATGTAGTGGCCCTGGTGTTCCTGGACACAGACAGACGGATGAGTTAGACAGTCAGATGTGCAACAGGTGAGTTAGACGGGTGAGTCGGACAGACAGGTGAGTGGGACAGACGGGCGAGTGGGACAGACGGGTGTACCTTCAGGATGTACTGGCCCTGGTACTCCTGGACGCACAGGCGCAGCTGCTGCGGCGACAGGTGCATGGAGCGACTCTTCTTCCTGATGGACTCTGCGATCAGCTGCTCAGGTAAGCTGTCGTGACTCACCTGGACCCAGAACACAGTCGCTCAGAGCGGGACGGGACAGGACGTCCCTCAGTCTGACTGTCTGTCTGTCTGTCTGTCTGTCTGTCTGACGGTACCTTCAGGGTGTATTTCTGTTTGGAGTTTGACGGCGACACAATGACCCAGATGGTGACGATCAGCCTCCCTGCAGACAGAGACGGGTGAGACGGGTGAGACGGGTGAGACGGGTGAGACGGGTGGGGCGGGTGGGGCGGAGCGTCCAGCCTACCTTTGTCCAGCTTGCTGTAGATGTGCTGTGGCAGCTGGGGGCTGGACTCCACGTTTGGGGGGTAGACGTAGAGCGCCTGGCTGTGGGCTCCGCCCCCTTCCCTCTCCTCCATGGCCTCCCTGCACACGCTCAGGATGGAGCGGCGGAAGTCCTGGACCTCCGGGTCCTTCAGCATCTCGAACTCGCAGACGGGCATGCCGATGGCGAACCCTGCACAGCGGGGGCGGGGTTAGCGCCGGACTCCTGCACCAGGCGGAAGCGTCCTCTCACCGATCTCCCGGTTCAGGATCTTCTCTTCTCTGTTGCCCAGCGGCTCAATGACCTTCAGGATGGGATGGAACAGTCGGAGGTCGCACAGCCGCCTCGTCTCATCATAAAACTCCTCCCGCTCTGCCTCCTGGGTCACGCCCACAAAGATGTAGCATGACTCCTCCTGACCAATCAGAGAGCAGCGCAGTCAGACCAAAACCAACTCTTCTTCCTGGGCGGAGCCGTTACCTGTAGCAGGTGGTACAGCGGGTACTTCCTGGCCTCGGTGAAGAGCTGCTGCTTGATGCTGATGAGAGGAGTTTCCCTCAGACACTCCAGACTGACCATCATGCCTGGAACACCAGGAGAACACTCAGAACATCAGGAAAACACCAGGAGAACACTCAGAACATCAGGAGAACACCAGGAGAACACTCAGAACATCAGGAGAACACTCAGAACATCAGGAGAACACCAGGAGAACACTCAGAACACCAGGAGAACACTCAGAGCAGCAAACAACAAAAAAGAGGAAATCTGGTACCGTTGGGTAAGCAGCAGTCCACCAGGATGCGAGGGGGCATCAGGTGGAGACCCCAGAGCTCCCCTGATGATGGTCTTGGCACCATGGCAACCACCAACACTGGCTAGCTCAGCTGCAACTGGCTACCTGGAGAGACAGACCGACGGTGAGAGAGTGTTCATACCTGACCCTGGACCCAGGGGGCCGACCCTGGACCCGGGGGGCCGACCCTGGACCCGGGGGGCCGACCCTGGACCCGGGGGGCCGACCCTGGACCCGGGGGGCCGACCCTGGACCCGGGGGGCTGACCCCAGGCCTGTCGGAGCCTGGTAAGTTCCCATTTGGGTCACTATTTTCCACCTGGTTAATAAACCAGTAACGACTCCATTAACCAGGTTTGACTTCGTACTTTCATCATAGTCAATGTTGACGTCTTCATGTTGTCCCGGCGTCTTTTCAATGAGGCCGTCAAACAAAGAGCAGAAAGTAGGACACACACACACACACACACACGCGCGCGCACACACACACACAAAGTGACAGAGAGAGAGAGGAAACACACAGGAAAAACACGCACACGCTGTTTTTCCTGCATGAGTTTTCTTTCCTGTGTGTGTGTGTGTGTGTGTGTGTGTGTGTGTGTGTGTGTGTGTGTGTGTGTGTGTGTGTGTGTGGTGTATCAGGATCACAATAAAGAACTTTAGGAACATTTAAAATGTCCTTTTGTCAGAAAAGTTAACATGATTTTGATTCCTGTCATTTGCACACACACACACACACACACGCACACACAGAATTTAGGAGAAAAACAGCAGAAAGACAGGAAAGCAGAACTGTTTCAGTACAACAGTTGATGGATGCAGCTAATATTCTATTTTCATGAATATACAAACAGGAAATTGCATCATTGCGTGATGCAGCTGACAGGAAGAGGACACATGTTTGTCAACAACGCCGTAAACAGGATGTCCAGCATGGACACAGGTCAGCCTGCTTTTGACAGGAAGCTGCGTGGCTGACGGTTCAGTGCTGTGATTCCACCTCGGCTGCTCCGTCTCCTCCGTCACCACGTCACAGCATGATATGGTTGCTATGACGATGGGGGGGAGCGCATCAGAAAGAAAGAGGGAGTGAAAGAAAGACGGCGAGCAGGCAGAGCGGCTCTTTGTGTCTTCACTCACCTGGACTGACGGAGGCTGGAGCCGCAGCTCATCCCTCCACTCATCCTGTCTGTCTCTCCCTCCGTCCGTCTGTCTGTCTCTTCACGTCTGATCCAGGGTCTCCATCAGTCTCCACCCTGATGATTCCAGCTCCACCGAGCGTGACAGCCGGCTGCTGTCTTTCCCAGGGTCCTGCCCGCCCGCCTGTCTGTCTGCCCGCCTGCCCGTCTGTCTGTCTGTCTGCCCGCCTGTCTGTCTGTGTGGCCGGCAGTGGAGGAACGGGGAATCTGTTTCTCGCCGGAGCTGCAGAACAATGTGCTGGGGGGGGGAGGAGGGGGGGAGGAAGGGAGGGGTGTCGGCTTATCCTCTTCCTCTCTTAAAGGGCCAGTACAAGTACTCCCAGAGTAATCCGATTACTCGCAGGTACTGCAGTATGTGCACCTCTGTTCCAACACTTGTCTGGTTTTTGTTCCTTATTTTGGAAAGAGACTTTAGTTCTGGGTGGATTTAAAGGTTCTGAGAACAGACGTTCCACCTGAGGAGGCTCAGGAGGAAGGCAGCCGTGGTTCCTGGGGTCCATCAGGAGGTCCCAGCTCAGCCAATCAAAGATTAGATTTAGAGATGAACGCTCCTGATGACACGTTAATCCTGCTTTGTTTTCCACATTCTCTTTGTTTTCCGTGTCTGGGGGTTTTGGGGGGGCGGAGCCTCTTGGATTTGTGCGTTGTAAACAGCTGGTCCTCTGGTGTCAACACCCCCCCCCAGCAGGGACGTTTGTCCAGAGGTGGAGGTGCTTCGTCCACATCAGCTCTCTGGGTTGGGTCAGTCCTTCAGGACCTGGTCCCACATCAGAGCCTCTCTGGGCCCGTGAGCCAGAGGTGGTTGTCCCAGGTAAACAGAACCGGGCCAGGGAACAAACGTGAGCGTTTGCGGGTGTTTGGTGCAGATGTCACAAACCAGCCCTCCGTTGCAGAGTTAGATCACTCGTTTATTACCGTCTGAAACAGCGTCATTCAAACATCCCCAACAGCCAGGTTGTTGTCATGGTAACCATCTTATTGGTCTCATCCCGTTAAATTAATTTGTTATTGTCCCGAAGGGAGGTGTGCGAAGGTGAGCTGTGGGAGTGTTCTGTGTGTTTTACGTGTTGTGCGTGTGCTCGGGCGTGTCACGTGCGAGTGTTCTCAGGATGAGGTTCTCTCTTTCCAGGTGTTGGTTCTTGTCCTGCAGTTCTCTGATTTGTTCCTTCAGAAGCTCCACCTCCTCTCTGACCGCCAGCATCAGGTGACTCTTCACTAAGTCCTACACACGCGCACACACACGCACGCACAAGAAAGCTCGTAAAGGCGCTGTTCTCTCTTGGGCCAGCAGAGGGCGCAATATCCCTTAATTCTTGCCAAAAAATGGACAAAAAAACAGTCTAATCACATTAATATCTTTTTTTTTCAGTTGCAACAGCGTATTTAAAATATATCTACAATAATAAACAACAGAAATTAATACACTTGCAGAAAAATATGACATCTAGAAACAAATCCACGAGTCTTGACTCACCATTGCTTGTTCTATCTTGTTGTCAATGGCGATGAGGTTGTTACTGGAGCCACTGTGGGACAGAGACAGACAGGACAGATGATTCCTCCACACGTCCAACTGACAGTCCCGTCTTTTCTGGTATTTTCTGCAGATTAAATGCTCCACAGTTCAGTCGGACAGGACTGAACGGTTGCCGTGGAAACCACCACCCTGCAGGAAGTACACCTTAAACACAGTTGGACGGCACCCAGTGGACGGACTGGTTTGTCCTGGTTACCTGTGGCAGAAGAGAAGTAACGCCATCAAGGTGGCTTCAGAGCCCCGCCTCCTCGCGGGCGTGATGACGGGGACTGACCAGTGAGGATGAGGCGTGGCAGCAAACCGAGGATTCTGGGACGCGGAGGACACCCGGTCTGACGGCGCCACACTGAGTGGAGCCCGGTTACGAGTTTGGGGCCAAGCTTTCATTACTGGCTGCCCAGAAAGGGGCGGAGCCAGCAGGTAGGACTGGCTCATTCTGGACCTGGATCCAGCACCAGGCCAGGAGTCCCTGTCACCTGACCCGTGACCTCTGACCTTCCTACCTTCCCGAAACACCACGGGTGTCTCCGGTCGCTGAGGGACAAGTTGTAGACTCCTGAGGGGGAGCGGCGGGGTCGATGGAGCACGCCGTTGATGATGAGGGCAGTGGGCGGGGCCGACCTGGGGCGCAGGTGTCTGACACCGCTGAGACATTTTCTGGTGGCCCTCAACCATCCAATCACAGCGCAGGACCAAGCAGAAGGAGACAACCGTTTCCGTCCACGGGGACAAGCTCTCGCTGCCGGGGTCCGTCCAGTCCGAGTCCTCGCTCTGGGTTTGGACTCCTGCACTTCCTGGTCCTCTTCACCTCTTCAGACTAAGCTCCGCCTCCTTCCAGGTTGGACGGTCCACCAATGTCCCACTGGAAAGTCCAGCACTGATCTAACTGCTCTGGGTTTTCTGTCCTCTGGACGAGCGCCGCACGCTTCCCGTGGACCCGCCCCCTCACTCTTTCCGATTGGTCGCCACGTCAACCCACAACCGTCCCACTCGGTTGTCCAGCCAATGGGAGGACGGCGGTCAAATTCTCCACCTGCCCACTGAGTGAGCCTGAAAACACAGCTTCATTCATTCACTCATCCGTTTGTTGGTGATCGGAGGGGGACAATCGAGCAGCTGTGGTCACATCACCGTCCTCCGAGGAGGTCAGGAGGACATGTCCAACAGCCCAAGCTGTAAACAAGAGCAGAGACCAGTAGAGGGAGGTTACCTGGCGTCCTGCGGCAGGTTAAAGATGGTTTGGTCCAGACTGAAGGCTGCTGGGGTCCGGGGAGTCCGGTGGATGGACCCAGCGGGGGGGGGACTGGGCTGGGACTGAGACAGCCTCAGGACGTGCTGGCAGAAAGACACACAGGACAGTGTTGGCGCTGGCGTGTACTGATTTCACCTGAGACATTTGTCTGTACCTGTCCCGCTCTGTCCCACCCCAGCTGGAGAGGTGGAGGGAGGACTGGTGGACGGCCGGGGGGAGACGCAGGGCTGGAGTCCACCTGCTCGTCTTCACCGTGGTCTCTGCGGTCCAGGGGACGGATGCTGGCGGGCTGGTTGTGGGTTGGGGACGGCGGCCCGCTGCGTGGAGCCACACCTGAGACATCCTCGGTTTTTACTGGCTGGGACAACAGGTGGGCGGCGCCCTGAGAGTGAACCCCGCCTCTGCCTGCGTCCCTGCCAATCATCTCTAAGGACTCCAGCGAGTGGGCGTGTCTCATGCTGTCCAGCACGCGCCTGAACCCTACCCCTTCCTGCCATTCCATGAACTCCGTGCACGTCCACCTTCCGCGACGGTACGGCTTACCGCGCCCGCCGCCGGCCGCTAGCCTCACCACCCGGAACCGGGAACAGGCGGCGTCCTGAGCCGACGCCTCGTGCGAGGCGTACTTGCGCTTGAGCGTGGGCGTGGTCGGCTGGGAGGAGCTTCCCTGCTGGCTGCAGGTGGAGGTGGACGTGAGCTCGGTCAGGACGCTGCGAGCTGATTGGTCGTTTGGAGGGTGTTTGACATCGGAGGTCACGCTGGTGATCTGGAAGCCACTCCTCTTTTTACCACCGCTCATCATGGACTCTGAAACACACACACACACACACGCACACACACACACACACAGATGAAGCTGAGCTCTCTGAGTCGCCCCCTGCTGGCCGGCTTCAGGACAGCTGCCAGCAGACCTGCAGCTCAGACGCGTGTTTCCAGCCAGTGAAACTTGTTCCTTCACAAACACCTAAAGGTGGGCGGGGCTATAAGCCTCCACCTGCACACGTTCACCTGTGCTGTGCTGATCAGCTCCGTCAGAAGCTCCGCCCTCTGTGTGCAAACTGACTCGTGCAGGAGACATTAGAATAAATGCTAAAATGCATCTCAACTCTCTCTCTCTCTCTCTCTCTCTCTCTCTCTCTCTATAGGATGAATGTCTCTCACCCCTCAGCCTGTCTGACAGTCATTTTGGACATCTGGGCTTCCTGTTTCCTCTGCACTGTTGCTACACTCTGGTTCCAGTTGCTTAACCTGTGTGTGTGTGTGTGTGTGTGTGTGTGTGTGTGTGTGTGTGTGTGTGTGTGTTTCAGGTTCTACAGGAACTGCTCTAAACACAGAAACACTGTACTTCTGGGCTCTTGTGCTTCCATCTGTGGTGGTGTTTTCTTTGTGTTCTCCTCCGGTTCTTCTGGATTTCTTCTGGATTACCGGTTTCACATGTTTGCTGCTGCAGCAGATTAGCTCAGATTAACAGATGATCTCGTTCTCTGACAAACTTCCTGACAACCTTCGCCTGTTGAAGGATCCAGGCCTTATTGTGACGAACACACACTTTACAGGCAGCAAGCAAACATCTGACGTCACTGACGTAAACGGCTACTCACGGGCTGAGCGGGTGCGCGCTCCCGACGCTTCTCTGTGGCGGCTCTGTCCTCTCCGCTGTGACGTCAGCAGCGGTGCCCGTGACACAGATGAAGGGCTGTCAAAACAGCAGGACGGACGGACGGATGGGGCGTGCGCGTGACTGGATCGCGGCAGCGTGGACGCGCACAGCTGACGGAAAAGTTTCCTCCACTTGTTCCCAGGCTTCCAGGGGCGACTGGAAGTTGTGCCGTGGACGGGGCGGAGGGTTGCTGCTCCTGCGGGAGCCTCTGCCCGCCTGTCCGCTCCTCTTCACCAGACTCCTCCCTCCGTCCTGCAGCTCCGGGGCCTCCAAACATCAGTTCTGGCCCTTCGGCATGATGCGGATAATCCGGCTCTCCCCGGCCTCGAACGTGGACTTCGTGGAACGGGTGACATGCGCGAGCACGGACCGATTCCTGTACAGCACATGAACGCGCTTGTGCGACTGGGAGGCGCCTGTGTTTTCGTCTCTTGTGTGTTTTAACAGTTGGCTTTCAGCACCAAGTCAAATCAAAAATATTCTTCATGTAAGCACTACTTACTGGACAGGTTCTGGTGTCCACAGAGCAGAACCGAAGGTTCTTGCTGGCTGTTTCAAACTGTTTGTCTTGTTGGTGAATGTCAGTAATAAGTTTGTCCGCCAGAGGGCGACAGCGGCGCTTATTTTGAAGGCTGGTTTGCTGTGCTGATCTTGAGATGAAACACTTTTAAAAATGCTTTTAATGACATTATCTGTGGCCGTGGTATAAAAAATCCACTTTTTAGACCAAGGCTCAGGACTGACAGCACTTCTGGCAGTCTTTGGTGAAACTGTTAACATTCTGTGGCTTCAACATTCTCCCAGGAGATCAAATTTATCACCAAAATAATCCAGTTTATTTCCTTCTCACACCTCTGTTTCTCCTGCAGACAATTCCATCAGAAGCCAGCGGGCTGCGCCCGCCGTGCGGTCCAGCTCCGGGTCAGACGAAGACGACGGTTCGACAGCAGGAAAGTGTCCAGGCTTCATCAGCTGTCACATGAAGGTGAGGTGCTGGTGCTCCTCGAGGCCGTATTTGTGTTTGTGCTCCTCAAACAGCTCTGTCAGACTCTGCAGGTATTTTTGATGCAGCTTGTCAATGTCCTCACTGGTTGGACTGGGAGTCTGGACAACCGAAATGGGCTTCCCCACTGAGAAAAGAGAGAGAGAGAGGCTGACACGTCTGTCCTGACTTGCTACCACACTAAAGGAGGAGCAGTTACTCCGTGTCGGGTCGTACCAACAGTGTTGATGGGTTTTCTGTAGGGCATCAGTCCAAAACTGTACTGGAACACGCCTCGAGCGTGGAAGAGGGGCATCGCAACTCCCACAATGCTCTGCAGCCGGTCCTGAGGGTGACCAGTTGACATCACAGGTAAGGTAACTTCCTGTCCTGGACCTTCAGTAACCGTTCATGTGTCATCGTTTAGGAGTGAATGAATGAATGAATGAATGAATGAATGAAGAACCTGCAGCCTCCTCAGAGGAGACCCGCTGGGATTCTGCATCTGATCAAACAGCTCGTTCTCGCCAAAGGAAAGAACTGGAACCAGCTCAGCTCTGCACACACACACACACACACACACACAGTCAAAACCAGTCTGGAGCCCCACCCGCCACGCCCCAATCACAAGCTCCACCCACCCATGTTTGAGAGCCAGTTTGATGAAGCCCTTCCTGTTATGGATCTGAAAGATGCAAAAAAAAGGTTCTAATGATGATTTTCTGTGATTTGTTACCTCTGCAGATAGATCCAGGTGTGTGTGTGTGTGTGTGCACACACACACACACACACACACCTGCAGTTTTAAAGCTCCCGGTCTGGCATCCAGAGACTCTGGGGCTCCGCCCACAGCGATGACGGCCACATTTCCACCTTCAGGGCGGCTGATGAGGTACGAGAGGCTGGACTTGGAGCTGGACACCAGGCCTGGCAGACAGACAGACTTCAGAATGATGACACGCGTAACCATGACAACTATCAGTCTGGGGCAGTAACCTGTGCTGCGCCTGTGTAAACAGACACGGCAACGTTAGCGTTAGCAAAGAGGACCAGCCATCGATCCCTCGTTACTCCCTTTAAAGCTGCTGAGAGACGGCTGGAGTCATGTGACCACGGGGCAACCAATCAGTAACCAGCTTTGACCCCCCTCCTCCCCGCTGGATACAGCGTTGGATCGGACTGAGGTCAGACAGAAAGCAGCTGGTTCTGAAGGGCAGACGGGCCTGTACCTCCACACATGATGTAGTCTCGGAAGATCGGGACTCGGAACCAGAACGGAAGCATCAGCAGGTGAGACTTCAGTCCAGGAAACTGGCGGGAAAACCCCGTGGCCTCTGTGCAGAAATTCCCAAAAGCCCCTGCTACCAGCACACCTGAGAGACAGACAGGGAGAGACAGACGGGTCAGCGCTGCGCCCACCTGGTGAGGCTCAGACAGACGGGTCAGGGGCTCCTCTCAGGTGTGTGTCTCACCGTGTGGGTGAAACCCAAAGATGTAGTTCTTCTTTGGATCCAGATCAACAGTTTTAACCAGCTGGAGGATCAAATCAACGATCAGTAATGAGAAACGGGCTGATCGGCAGGATGGACAGAAGGGAGCTGACCGTCATGGGGAAGTAGTCCCGAAAACAGTCCCACACCCTCCAGGTTCTGATCCACTGACACCTGCGGCCTCCGGTCACGGGCGTGTCCCAGTCCAGCCACAGCCAACCGGCATACAGGAGGGCCAGCGTCCACCAATCAGAGAGGGCCAGCAGGACGAAGGCAGCCAGACAGCACTGAGCTGAGAGAGAGACAGACAGGTGGACGGCTCACCTGGACAGTCACGCAGACAGGGGGACAAACGGTCCACAGACTGGTGTCCAGATAAACGGTTCAGGAGGCGGACAGCTGGACACAGACAGATGTGAGGAGGGACGGGTAGACAGACAGATGCAAGTAGACAGACAGGTGTCAGGAGAGACATAGACAGATGTGAGGAGAGACAGACAGATGTGAGGAGAGACAGGTAGACAGACAGATGCAAGTAGACAGACAGGTGTCAGGAGAGACATAGACAGATGTGAGGAGAGACAGGTAGACAGACAGAGGCAAGTAGACAGACAGGTGTCAGGAGAGACATAGACAGATGTGAGGAGAGACAGACAGATGTGAGGAGGGAGACATCTGAGGAGAGACAGGTTAACAGACAGACAGAGAGATGTTCTGGAGAGACAGGTGTGGAGCTCGGGAGAGTTATGTTAGAAGACAGACAGAAAGGTTAACAGGCAGACGTGTGTGTGTGTGTGTGTGTGTGTGTGTGTGTGTGTGTGTGTGTGTGTGTGTGTGTGTGTGTGTGTGTGTGTGGTACCTAGACCCAGGAAGGAGAAGACCCACTGCAGCACGGCAGCGGTCTGCAGTCTCCTCCCCAGCGGGATGTTCAGCGGGGCGAACTCGATCTTCATGAGGGCGGTCGGGCTCCTCTCCGCGGCTCGCAGCTGTGGCCTCTCTCGGTCACTCGGCCGGTTCTTCTGCGCTTGACCGGCTCTTCCTCCTGTCTGTCCGCCTGGCTGTCCGCCTGTCTGTCGGCGCGTTGGTGTCCGAAGACAGATTTGAAGACAAACTTCTCCAAACGGACTGGACAAACTTCACAAACACGCGCCCCCTCCTTCCAGGTCTGCGCATGCGCGGCGGCCCGTCCCTCCCTTTAGCCAATCCGATTTGATGACTGACCTGTCGGGAGCGAGCTTGCTGGAAGGCGCGTTCATGCGTAGAATCACGTAAAGTTCATGCTGAAATTAGTTTTCTTCATGAAAATCGTCTTTTTCTCCAGATTATGTCCTTATCTTTTAAAAGTGTCTTTATTGAAACAGGAGGACACAGAGAACAGGAGACCGTGAGGTGTAAATGACGCGGTTCCACTCTCCTGCCGTCATTTACACCAGTTTGGACTCACAAACAAGTAAACAAGTAAACAAGCAAATGTAAACGAACCTCCCTGAACCTGCGGGAAGACAGTTGAGAAGTAAATAAACCAACAGGGGAGACAGCTCTGCTGCAGGGAGACAGACAGGTGAGACAGCTCTGCTGCAGGGAGACAGACAGGTGAGACA
>BJFM01003053.1:11561-26810 GCA_016586285.1 Arothron firmamentum
CCCCCCCCCCCCCTCGCGTTACATAGGAAATCTCAACTTTGGAAGCTGCCTGTGCGACATAGCGCAGCGACCAAAAAGGATAAATTCCAGCATCCAACAGAACTGACAGCCACAGGAAACCGCAGAGGAGCTACACAGGAGGAGACGTCAGAACGAGGTGATGTGTGTTTAGTCACTAACCGTGACCATCTGACAAACGCTGCGTTCCCAGGAGTTGGAGGAAGGACAGGTGAATGTCAACAGTCTATCATATTTATAAGATAAATAAATAATCCTCTTTTCCACTGAAGCAATCTTACAGAAGACGTAGACACATTAAACGCTCAGGGATGTGCCCAATTTTTATCACCTGTCATTATGATCCAGTGTTGTTCATCTCTCTTTTGGGAACTCCTTATCTTTGACTCATATCTGTATGGGTGTCACACTTCCTCCTCCTTCTCCCGGCTGCTGTGACAGCAAGTTAACCCGAGCCAGGGTTTGATGAGGGAATCCGTACGCATACCGATTGCCTTTTAGCTTAAAAAAATAAATAAATAAAGAAATGAAACGGACACGGTGGCGGTAATACACAACTGAAACAGGGGATACCCCTATACCCAAGTTCCTTGATCCCATCTGCAGTGTTGGTGGAGTCAATTCAGACCGACAATTTAGACCATTGTAACATTGGATCCAAAGACTGCATTCATAAATAACCATGAAAACCACCAGTTTCAGATTACTTAAGATGAATTTAGCAGACTTAAATAGGATTTCTGTCATCTGACAAGCAAGGCTGAGATAAGGGGTTCCCAAATCCCCACATCCTGCTCTCTAGTCTGAAAACACACACCAGAATCCCCCAGCACAGCACGGTCAGGCTGCTCCACAGAGTACCGGCTGCCAGAGGACAAATCACTAATGAGGTTCAAGTTTTAGTATTCTGAGAAAATGCAAAGTCCTCGCTGTGCACACTGGAAATTAAATAGTTCCTGCAGAGTCAAAATGACAAAAACAGGTAGGTTTGGTTAAAACCATGGAGATTCTGGCACCATGACAATGCAGATGTGTAACGTTTAATACTCAGTTATGTGAGAACCAGGGCTGAGAAAATCAAGCTCGATTGTGACAACACTGGCTGCAGTAGTAACTGGCATTTCAGCCACTGGTTTGACATAAATGTCTGACCAGCAGACAGACAGCCCCCATCACTGATGAATGCATGTCCTGGACTGAGTTTCCATGGTAACCTGAGATGTAGGGGAGCAGAGGCAACGTGTGCTTTGTCCAACCCCAACACCCACCTGCAAATGCAAAAAACTCTGAGAATAGGAAGTGGATTTCAGAATAAAAGGTTTGAATGGAGATGAAGCAACAATGGTTTTGGAAAAACTAATTCAGTGTAAAATGGAGAGGATTAGTGGATGTGGCAGCAGTTCAGTTACTTAGTTGGACTTGTCATATTGAAAAAGCCAGTTTCCTGTACTCACACTTCTAAAATCTTGATTATTACCTGTTTATCGCTCTTATTCCAACAATAGAACAACACAACATTCATTTCCTGCTTGATCTACCTGTACCAATCACACCGAGTGCATTCGAGAAAAATAAAACTCAAATGAATACTTACTGAATGTCTTGATTGTGGAAACATCATGTCAATTCCTTGCCAGTCGCCGTCCTAGCCAAACACGATCAAATGAGTCTCTTGTGTTTATATTTTTCCTTGTCTTGGTCCTTTGTCCAAAGCTAGCCCAGCCTCAAAAAGCTGGAGCTGTCCAGCGTTAGCAGGATGTTTAGCTAACAGAAGCTAGCGAACCCCTTCTAAGAACAGGGGTGGGACTCAGAGATGCACTTTTAAGCCGTTTGTCGAGGTAAAATAGTCGGCGTCTCGTCTGAGCGATGCAAGACTCTCCAGCCGTACCTGTCCCGACCCCAGTATCTACCGTGTCTAACAAACCAGCACCAGCGCAGGTTCCTCACCAGCTAAAAAGGCTAAATTCTTCAAAAGGTGTCAGTCAAAATGATCCATCGCTGTTGGAAGCTCTCCGCTTTTAAACGCAGGCAAACCACCACGGTGCGAGCTCCGCCGCGCAAATTAAGAACGCTACCCTCAGCGGGGTCTGGATGTCGCAAGCTCCGGAAAACGACGGTCCTTTCTGAGGTTTAGGTCGACCCTCTTCAGCTAGTGGCGTCGAGACTTGAAGAAAAAAGTAGCAGGGGACAAAAATCTGTCCAAATCTGAGAATTCAGAGAAATAACAAAATGTCTGCGGGTTCGTTTAAGTTGAATCTCGTTCGGTCGAGCGGCTCCAAAATTAAGTCTCGCGAGTAGAAAAGAAACTGCGTTGACGCTGGGTCGGCAAAAATCAGACTATGTTAAAAACGAGCTTAAACTCGGAGCGTTTGTACCTGGAGGCCACTCGTGTTGGAGAAACGGTAGCTCTGTCGGTGTTTATTAGGCGAGAAAGTCACTGATTCCCGGGGCTGGTTGAGGGGACGCGACGCTGCTGAACCGGAGCCGAACGCCCCACATAGAAACTCAACGTCCAGAATATGAGGAAATCTATACAGCATAGATCTACATCACCTTCCAGCTCATGTCTGAGCAGACAGCGCCCCCTCTGGACAGTGGACACACTGGATTCTAGTCAATTTCACCACTTTAATCCTGTTAAATCCTTTAATTTTGATGAGTTTCTAATTATTATTTCCTATTATAAACATCAATTCCACACATCCTACATTCATAATAACAAGAATTCTTTTTATAACGCTACTCCTTCCTTGACAATCAGTTATAGTTTTTTGATACATTCCTTTTAAAGTTCATTTATTTTAAAACAAGGTCATTAAACTCACATTCTTTTACAAGACTGGCAATTGTTAAGAATCTGGCTTTTCAGAGAAAGGGCATTGATATGCAAATGACATGCAATATACTTGAAAAGGAAAGAATAAAAGTTCTCTCCCCTGTGCTAAAGCTAGTCAATATCAGAGAATAGAGCCACAAACATACATGGCATTTTATTACCTTTAATTGCCAAATCAGTCAATTATTACTACTTAGACTGAGCACACAGCTTTGTAAGATATAAAATAATAACAATAACAACAGTAATAATAATAATAATCATCATCATCATCATCATCATCATCAGTTCTCTGGATTGGTTATTTCCACTTCGAACATCAACTTTATCGCAGCTTTTTAAATCAGGAAAGGTGAAAGTAAACTGGAGAAGAGAAGGCCTCAGAGGGCCGGAACAGCGAACAATTTCCTCCAACATCTGTGGAGCTCCTCCTCTCTGTCCAGCAGCTGCACACCTCCTCGAACAGAAACCAAGAACAGAGAGAT
This sequence comes from Arothron firmamentum, assembly GCA_016586285.1. Classification (NCBI taxonomy): domain Eukaryota; kingdom Metazoa; phylum Chordata; class Actinopteri; order Tetraodontiformes; family Tetraodontidae; genus Arothron; species Arothron firmamentum. The sequence continues at coordinate 14,901 of BJFM01003053.1, forward strand.
CACCAGGAACTGATATCCCACAGGAACCTTGTGTTGTGGCTGCCTCGCTCCATCACCCCCAGCAGGACGTCAACACCCCCGTCGCTCGCTCCGTCTCTGCCATCTGCAGAATCCTTTTATTTTGCAGATGTTTGAGTCATAGCCCTTGTAATGAGGAAAAGGTTAGAAAAACATACCTGAATTGCCTTTTGAAGGCATTTAAAACATGTGGGACGGGTACAGAAGGGAAACGTGTGTCCTCAAACATGACAAAACTTATGGCAAAAACATGAAATGTTAAAAAAAAGGAAAAAAAGGTCTACCACTTGGGTCCTCTGTCACTTAAGCTGGGAACAAACAAGACAGAGACTGGATGAAACAGACATAAAGAAGAAGACTTATTTATAAATCATTATAGTTTGGCCACAGAATTTATAAATGTCCTTTGTTATAAAGAAAAGAAAAGAAAAAAAACAGAGACAGTCTGAACCACTTGAGGGAGGAACTGGCAACATGTACAGAAAATTTAAATCCAGCACATTTAAACGAAAGAACAGTCAATCCTTTAGAGAGTTTTTAGTTAGCTAAATAATATCTAACAACAAAATGTATTTACACCCAGCACAGCTTCTGTGTTGGAGTCAAGACAGCAGAAAACACCAGAAGACCCTAAAATCAGGCCCGGTGGAGGACAAAAAGCCCTGGAAGTCAGAGGCAGAACATGGAGAGTTCTGGTCTGGAGGACGTGATTCCAGAAGACAGCGTTGGACACTGTCCAGCTGTCTTCATACCAGGTTGTATTCTTTGAGGGTTAGCTGTAAGATGATGTCTTTAACAGCAGCAAAGACAAAGTGGATGTTTTTGGTGTCGGTGGCACAGGTGAAATGAGAGTAGATGATTCTATCTTTGTCCGGGTTCAAGTCCACAAACATTTTCAGGATGAACTCTCGACCGGCAAGAGGATCCCGCTGGGGACCTGACAGAAGAGCAGATCGTTAATAATCGCATTTGGAATCACTGTGATCTTTTTTTAAAGTTAGAATTCCTGAGATACGTCTGTATACATTTTAGTTGCAGTACAACAACATAACCGCAGGGTGTCACTGTAACATCAAAACTGTAAAAGTATAAAACAGTTCCCGCTAACGTCTAGTGTTAAAACTGATGTTAAATATTTATGCTATAGTGTAGTACTTAAGAAGCCCTTAAGCTAAAATAAATCATATGCATAAAACAGTTATACTGATATCTAAATTGCTATTAAACCATTAAACTCTTTAATATGTGATTAAGAGGCACAGTACAGTACAGTTAGTGGAGTAAAGTTACTGGGGTACAGTCACTGCGGATTGTCCAAACCAAAAGGAGCTGTTTTACTGTACAGGTGTGTTACAGCAGAGGGTGATGTTACCATCATACTCTGGAAAGTAATCAACCAGGTGGGAACACATGATCTTCTCCTCCAGCAGGTCTTTCTTATTAAGGAAGAGGATGACAGAGGAGCTCTGGAACCAGGGATAAGTGATGATGGTCCGGAACAGAGCTTTGCTCTCCTCCATACGATTCTGACAGGGAACAGGAGGGGAGAAAGCAGGAGGGCTGGAAATTAGACTCAAGCAGCAAATATATCATTAGATTATAAACCTACAGGACAATTACATTCTCTTCTGCTAAAGTTCTTAAAATAGACTAGCTTCATGGCACATGAGTACATAATGACGGGACTGTAGTTGGATGATCTGAGCTACATGAATCAAGTCAACTTCTGTAAGAAAACAACCGTCTACATGAATGAACATCTCGGAGAAGGCTTGATCTCATTTATTAAATTCAGTTTGGGTGAGTGTAAGCTGGACGTCTGCTCATGTAAACATTTAACAGACAAGTGCTGCAGAGTCCAACACCACGCCATTGCTTTTTTAAGATCCAGAGTCTTTGCCAGCGTCACTCCTGCTGTTTAGACTTGGCACGTTATGGAACGCGCCTGGCCGGACCATAACACTGCGGTCGGGCTCTGACCGGCCCCAAAGGTCAGGCAGACGTCTGTCAGCACTGCAGGATCTTCTCTGGTGCCTCAACGCGGTCTCAGCCATCAGAACCGGAACTGAGCACAGCAGGTAAAGAGCAGAAAAAGATCCGAACCATCCCGGTGCAGAGCAGGTTCAGGCAGTCAGTGGATGACTGCATTAGCTGGATTAGTGGATTCCCCCTGAAGAGTGGGCAGACAGAGACGACAGGTGCAGCTACAAGCAGAAATCAGTGTTCTCTGTAGTCAGTCAGATTTAGCTATCGAGGACTAATGTTCTCCAAGATGAGTGTTGCTGGGACTGTGCTCGGAGTTGCAGCCTAATCCTGTTTACCTTCGAGAACCTATTGAATGTGTGCTGAAATAGAAGCAGCCAGAAATAAGGAAATAAACCCGGCGCCTGTCAGCTTTTACGTGGTGAGCAGCTAATATTAGTTTGCAGCTCTTTTTTTAACTCAGCTTTGCCTGTGACACTAGGAGAAAAAAAAAAAAAAACACAAAAAAAGGTCCTTAAAAGCAGCTTGAATGAAGCCAAACATGAAGATGCAGGCTGTGAAACCAAAACGACGAGTTGAAACTTGTAAAAAAGCCCAGGGGAGCTTTCTGTTCTCTAAAAACCATTATGCACTTTAAATTTGAAAGTTAAACTTTGTTTCTCAGGGATATTTAGCAGCAATGTTGAAGAAAATGAACTTCAATTACAAAATGATTTCAACTTGAAAGCACAAACCTGCAAATGCTAATTAAATTAGCAAATGCGACCAAACTACTGATGTAATGTGAATACGAATAATTAGTCTCACCTCATTGTCTGACTCCACCAGAAACTGGTCGTACTCGCTGAGCGCAGCTAGAAACATGATGGAGGTGACGTTCTCAAAGCAGTGGATCCATTTCCTCCTCTCTGACCTCTGACCCCCAACGTCCACCATCCTGATGGGAACAAAGTGGGATTTAAATGGAGCAGAGGTCCAAAGGAATCAGGAGGAAAATAAGCCTTTATTTTAATTTACAGGCAAATGCTGGATCAAAATGCACAATTTTGTCTGAACATCAGCATTACTTTTCTAAAAAAAATCATGTGATTTAAAGCAGAAACCTCTTTGCATGAATAATAAAAACAAGGAAAGTCAGGAGCATCCATCACAAAGTGAGATGATTAGATGGTCCTTCTGTAGACGCAGGAGACATGCAGAGGAAGAGACGTGAGCAGAAACGAGCGCGGTGGCATCAGGACAGTAGAGTAGCTGGTAGAAACCAGCAACCTTTCCTTTCCTCCATACATTCATGGAAAGGTCTCTCGTGTCAAGTCTGTTGACTTGACTCCAGGTTCCTAGATGAGCCCTTCCAGCTGTGGAGCTGGTGTGCAGGCTGAGGAGCAGCTGCTGGGAACCTCTACAGGCCAACCTCACTCATTTCTACTCTGGCCAAGCGTAGCAGCGGCTGACATGATGGCTTCCTGTTCAATTTGCTCTCTCGTTTAATCACTCATTTCCTCCTTTCTTGTTTTTTTTTTTTGTCAGAGAACAGGAAGGGAAAAACGCTCTGGTCCTGGTCGCGAGCGCAAACACGGTCTGTTTTGCGGCTGCGTCTCCCAGCTACGCTACAAACACAAACCCAGGAAAGCCACTAGTAAGGATTCAAATCCTTCATATTTTGACATTTTCAATCACAAATAGGAGACGCTGTCATGAAACAATTTTAGATGAGCCAAAAACTTCCCGCCTCATATTATCTAACCTGAGCGTTTACCACAGCCCAGCGAGGCTGGAAAACCTCCTCGGGCCTGCAAACTTCACCTAACTGGTGTGAAACCATAAAGGCTTGATGGGTGCATGAACAAACCAGGCTAACAGGGTCAATCATGTGACCACAAACCAACTTTCAGCTGCTCCAAAGTCCAGTCCTAATGCTGCCTACGCTCAGACATTCCTCATTACTCCCTGATTAGATTTGCTAAGGATTTAGCTACAGCTACACAGCTGATTATTAATGGCTTCTGTTGATGATTCTGTATCAGAGCACTGGCAGGGTGCAGAATAAAGTGTAAATTTTCTACCTGAAAATGATGCTTTGCAAGCCAAAGAGGTATTCTACAATCCCAGTTGTTGGGATTCGAACCCTAAGCACGTCCTGCCGGGTTGGCAGGTAGGAGGATTCGCTGATTTGCTCCAGATCACTCAAGAGGAGCAGGGAAAAGAGAGCAAAGCAGCAGATACAGCGCACGCCTGCCTTCCAGAAGCAAGGAGAAATGAAACTTTAGCCCTCACAGCATTTCTCAAAGACAGAACACTTTCCTCTTCCTAATCTGACCCTGAAGGTGTGAGGAAGCGAGAATATTTACAGTATCCTGTCAGGAACGCTGAGGCCCGCTCCCTGGTCAGTCTTTGAGAGTCAAGTGTGAAAAAAGCTGCAGATGAAGCTCGCGCCGCCGCCGGGTTTCAGCTGGCTGAGCCGGCAGCAGCGGAGGCTGCATGTGACACCCCTACCTGAAGATGATGTTATCCAGGTCAAAGGGGTATTCGATGATGCCGGTGGTGGGTACTCGGACCCGCAGAACATCCTGCTGGGTGGGCACATACTCTGGGGATCCTATTCGTTCTAAATCATTAAGGTAACTGCAGAAGGGCAGGAAGACATTATAAGAGTTGCAGGAAAACGCCAAAAACACAGCTTTCTGGTCCAAATTCTAGATTTCCCTGCTGCCTTCATCCTTCCTTCTCTTAAAGCATGTTTGGAAAAGTCATAATAAGAAGACATACTTATATGGGTAAAGGAATCAGACCATAAACGTACTATCTGGTTGAGTCGGAGAGCTGGTATTCCCTCCTGCGGTCATAGGCCTCCTGGATGGCGGGGTCGGCCCACAGCGTCTTCATCGCCCCAACATACGGCTGAGTGAAGGATGAGACTTTCTCTACATCTACCTCACACACCAGCTGGGCGTTACTCTGGGAGAATGTGAGAAGTGCAAAGAGTCTACATCAGGATCAGGATCAGGTTCAGATCAGGTTCAGGTTCAGGTTCAGGTTCAGGTTCAGGTTCAGGTTCAGGTTCAGGATCAGGATCAGGGTCAGGGTCAGGGTCAGGATCAGGATCAGGATCAGGATCAGGTTCAGGTTCAGGTTCAGGATCAGGATCAGGATCAGGATCAGGGACCCTGAAATCTGTTGGTTTCATATTAGTCAACACTACTCGCGCACACCTTGTTCTGTTCATGCTTGAATGGAATGCGAAGGTTCTCGCTTGCATGGATCATGGCCTGCATGGACGTGAAGATGTTCTGGTAGACCAGTCTGGTGAAGCTCTTCTTATCCTCATCTGTGTAACCAGACCCGTGGATTATTCTCATCTGCTTGATGAAGGTGCTCTTGCCACTCTCTCCCGTACCTTAAAGGGGGATAAAGACACCAGAAATCAGCCAGATCTGAGAAGAAGAGGACAAGAAGAGGAAGAAGAAACTAAATCTTACTGTACGACTTACCAAAGGCTTTAAATATGAAGATTTGTGTGACCTTTGTCAAACAGCTAACAAACCACCATTTTTTCCGACCCACATCCTCTTTAGACACATATTTCTGCAAGAACAACATGTCTGTAATGCCCTAGACAGACTGACTGACTGAATGACTGTCCACCAGCAGCCAGATCCATGGCACAGTGCTAATATTCTACCAACACAAACACATAGTGTGTGTTAATCCAGCCGTCGAGACTGGTAAAACAGTCCACGCTCACGGGCCAAATGTTGCTGCCATTGTTTCTTCCAGTAGGTCCCAGTGTTATGACATCTCCATGCAATCACTGTTTTGGCTGCTGTTACCGCAGAGGCTCCAGTAACAGTCTGGACCGGAGAAGCAGCTCCGGGCGACCACAAAAGGGATGCAGGCTCACCTCAGCGCAACAACACACTCTGGGTAACGGAGTTCGTTTCTCTAATTTTACGGCTGCGACCACACTGCTGAGTATGAATATGGACGAGAACACGCGCAGGAGCGGAAGCAAATACACACACACACACACACACACACACACACACAGCAATCCTGTGAATCTGGAGAAGGATGCAGGCCTTCCTCCCTCCAGCTCCCTCTTTAATTTGCCCCAAAGACATCCTGTTACAGCTGAATGAAGAGAAAATGCTTTTCTTTTCTGCAGCTACGTTAGAGTCGTTGCTGGTGTGAACCCAGTAGGTGGTTCGAGTTTCCAGACAAACGACTGGTCACACTCTCATTTACACCTAAGGCCAGTTTAAAGCCACCCATTCACCTGTCCCACAAGTGCAATTATCTAAAGAAAGCAGTGCAATTCATCGCCTGAAGGCTGAGCTGGGCTTTATAGTGTGGATGGAACTACTGTATGTAACCTTGAAGCAGACTCCTCATCAGTGTGGTCCAACAGATCGCCCTGTCCTCCTAAAACCCAGATTTAAAGTCAGAGGAGTCTCAATGACCAAGACATAACGGCGATCTTCTGACTGGCTCATCTGCTCCCAAGGAAATGAAATTATTAATAAAAAACAGGTGGAACTGGTCCATTTATTGGGTCAGACTAAATGGAGGCCATGCATTATGCACTGTCACAACATTTATTTCCTTCCAGAGTTACATTAAGGTCCTGGGAGAGTTGCACTGCTGTGTTTTCTCTTCATTACAGAGATTCTCAGTGAGTTGAGCAGCTGGCCAGAATCTCATATCTCTGAGGCAATTATCTTTTGTCTGTTTTTAATTATCTTTTAATTAGAATTTTGATGCCATTTACAAGGGATGCCGCAAGGAAACTTGAAACGATCCAGCTAACTAAAACCATAATCAAAGCAGTTAAATTGAGCAGAACCAACATGCTGCTATGGCAACCCACATCCACCTAACAAACGCTGCATCCAACAAACGAGCTTTTGCCTTGTCGAGGTTTTATTTTCTGTTACACAAATTAATAAAGACGGCAAAGAAGCGAGATACGTCTGCTCATCAACTATTTTCAGTCGCCACTCAACAATTGCCAATGTTGCACATAAAGTAACAATTATAACGTCATAATCAATCACTATCAAGCGATTAAAATGCTTTATGTGGGGCCTCTCTCTGTGATTGTGTTGTTCCCATTGGTGCTGTTACCTTGGCAACAGCAAACAGGGAATAAACACTGTTAACACTGAGATTACCCGCTCATCTTACGGTCAGAAACCATAACAGGTGTATACAGGCTCCTCAACACATCCTTGGGTGTTCCCAAAAACAAACATTCGTTGACCCACATGTGTCAGCCTGTTTAGCAGCGTGCACATCAACGGGCGAAGCAAGCCCAGCGCAGATGTGAGGATACAGTGCTGTAGTTCTCAACTCCTCTTCTGTCTCAGTGAGCTCACTTCCTGGTGTGCATGTGACCGCAGCTCTGCATCCCAGCTGCGCTGAAGTCTGCCATTCACAGGCGAAGCTGGTCTCTGACAGCAGGCTGACGGCGCAAAGACCAAACATACATGTAGATCCACGCAAATCTGCATTGGACTGTCACGGGAAATGGAATAAACCCCCCGTCACTTTTGCACAGCAACAGTTGAACGGATCAAAAGTCTGACTGACTAAAACAGTTCAATGGCAAACAGAAGTGAACCCTAACAACACTGGTGGAGAAAAAACGCACAGTTGTGGGTATTAACAAACATTTTACGGGCTAATCATCTGCAGCCAACCTAACCTTAAGTCAACAAAGAGTCACAATGGGCAAAATAAAGCTTTTTTTTTGAGTCAACACAGCCACAATCCCTGACATTAACCTTTCCACATGTTCTTTTCCCCCTTATGTAAAGGCTGATATAAGGTTGTGGTGGTGCAGCGCTCTGAGCTCTGGCTGTCAGCATTTAATTACTTGTGGTCTTTATTGTGTTGCGGTCTCTTAGCCAGCATCTATACGGGGGAGGAGAGACAGCAGAAACAGGTCATGGAGCCTGGATTGAACCAAACCGGAACTAACAGCCAATCAGTTACTTTGACAACCAAAGTCTGCCAGTATCACTGACGGTATAAGTCAAACTGCATATTCGGACTTGTTTCACATATACCAGATACTAGAATGCAGGTGGCAGCAGAAACCACCATCAGAGGAAAAAAGCAGATTGTTGCACCTACAAGATGGACACACTCATCACCATCACGACCCCCCCCCCAAAAAAACTACAAAAAAGTTCTTTCTGAGCTTCGTCAGCCAACGTAAACATGCTGATATCAAGACAAGCAGCAGGGAAAGAGTCGTTCCTTCTGCTGTTGGTAGCAATTAAATATATTAACTGCATCAACAACATCATCACTCCTGCATGTTTGAAAGTTAAGATCAGACATGTGAGAGGATATGTAACCTGAAGGGCATTCAATGAGGCCAATAAGGCTGCTAGAAAAAAAATCCAAAATAAAGGTGATTTTTATCCATTCCAGTTTCCCAAGATATAAATAGAGCAAATATGGTCCACTTTTTGAATTTTTATCAGCATCTCACTTCAGAATCGGACCCCGGGGCCACAGCGGGGCCCCAGCAGTGACATACCCAGCAGCAGCAGCTTCAGCTCCCGTCTTGCGTCTCGCCTGTCTCGCCGGAGTTGTTTCTCGATCTCGGCATTGATGCGTTTGGACTCCTTCGCCTCCTCGCTGAGGCAACAAGCCATCATGGAGTCTAAAGCCATCACGACATGAGCTGGAAGAGCCTCGCACGGAAAGTTAACTGAATGAACAAAAACCAGATGCAACAAGTTGCAGCCACCAGCGGTCTTGACACTCTTTGTGGGTGTAAAGCTGCTGTCAGCTATTAAATATGTGACAGTTCATTTAGAGGATTGTGTAATCATCGGACTTACAGGAAAGACAGTTGCTAAAAAAATAAATAAATAAAAAAAAATCTATATGCATCATAGCATGAAAATAATCCTTGTTATTAACGTCCTTGTCCAAAAGAGTCGACACTTTTGGCTTACCACGTAAAATAAACACTGCTGTCATACATCAGCTAAGCGACAGGCGTATCTTTCAAAGTGCCAACATCTCGTAATGGCTCTGTGGCTGCTTAAACTGCTGAATTTTAGTCTCAGTTCTATTCCAGAGATAGTGAGAGATATCGCTTACCACTGCCACATTTGAACAATCCTGCCGGCTGCCACAAGCATCCACGAAATTGTCCAATATCTAACAAATTCGTTCTTAAAAAAGAAAAAAAAAAGTCGCTTTAAACCCGGGTTAAATTCACTTTACCTCCCTGTATAATTAAACTGGGGGTAATAGATAACTAGCTACGTTAACTTGACCAGCCGACCCTAAGTTGAAAACGGGTCAAAAACAAATAAACACGGCTGTCAGAGGCAATTCTTATAGGTCAGATTTTGTTCCTATGAAGACAAAGTTCTCAAAACATTGAAAGAAAAAAAAAACCTCCAAATGATGGTATATTGTTCTGGCCGTGGTTTGTTAGTGTCTGTGGATCGTCACCAACTCCTCCATGTGCTGTGCTGCGGTGTCACTGTCGTCGCCTAGGATACACTTGATTGACAGGGGCTCCAACAAATGACATCGCAGTTCAGTATCAGTGGGCGGTCCTCTGTTGAGTCACCCCGTCACGCCCATCTGCTGTCAAGCGACTGCACATCACCAGGGTCCATAAATCAAGCTGTTCTTTGTAGTCGTTGATTTAAACTTCTCTAGCTTCTTTTACAGCTTTAATATTATAATGAGCTTTAATATTCTACATGAACTCAGGTGCAATCGAAATTAGCAGTGCGATGTTCATACTATATATGTCTGTTAATATGATTTACCACAACAGTACTCACTTTCTGATTCTTTAAACTACAACTGTTTTACATCTACAGTTTACAGTTTTTGATTTTTTTCAAATCACGTCTATGCTTAACGTGTTAAACCCCTGCAGGGTGGATAAACTGCCATCCTGTGGACATTTGTTGTAATTACAAGACTGAAAGTGCAGGCGTATTTTGACTTGTGTTTATACCTAAATATCAGTAACTAGGTCAACACTAAAATCCAACATTAAAAAAAAAACAAAAAAAAACAATCAAACCAGGTCATATAAACTCACAGATAGCAGACATCGACCAGTGACATTCATGAGATACCAACGACCTGGTGCTGGTATGTCTGGTATGATGAAGACAGCCAGAAATGATGGTAAAATCAAAACACTGACACGCGTGATTGTGCCCCTAACCTCTTTAGAAAGTTTCCATAAACAGAGAATGTGTGTAGAAATGCAGCATTGCATTACATGACCTTTGAACCATAAGCACAACTTACTGGCAGGAACAACACTATAGGATGAATCATCTCCTTTGTTATCCTTCCATGAACATAAACACGCATGTCTATACACGCACACACCAGAGAGACTGGAGAGAGAGAGAGAGAGAGAGAGAGAGAGAGAGAGAGAGAGAGAGAGAGAGAGAGAGAGAGAGAGAGAGAGAGAGAGAGAGAGAGAGAGAGAGATCATTCGCGTGATATTCAAACTATATTTCAGTTTGTATGACTTTCTGTATAATACCAAAGCAAAGTGTCCCGCCCCATCTCACTTTGTTTCTATGGCAACAGGTGATCTCAATATCCGAGGCCGTGAAAGCCTGGACCAACCGGTTCTACTGGCCAAGACAAAAGATTGACATCAAAACAGGAGCCGAGGAGTTGTGACAAATAGTTGCTGCACTTTTCAATATTAGCTCTGTAAATCCTTAGAGCCTGACTGATGTCAGCCTGACATCGGCCTGGCCTGAAAGCTTTCTGCTGAGATATTCCTGCAGGGCCTGATTCCTCCACACAGAAGATGACGCAAAGACTTTATAATGAGCTGTATATTGTTTTTAAATTACAAGCCTACAGACTTTGTGGCGGTCATGGCAGACTGTTTTAACTCCATATTCTTAACACTGTTGAACATTTATATTAGAGCCGCAGTTTCCACAGATTTAAAAAAAATGGAAATCCTCTTAAAGAAGAACAGCGACGTTTCACCAGATTTCAATGTCTGAAACATGAAATCTTGGAGGCTCCGCTGATGCTGTAACTTTATCCTCCGAGCGCACTTTACTGTCCTGAAATCAGCCTGCGTGCAGAGAAGCACGAGTTCCGCCATCAGCCTTTCAAAATAAAGATTCTCCCTTCTTGCGCTGATCCACTCGAATGAAGCATTTTCCACTGTTGAGCCCTGAATGTGCACTAACACCATCGCATTAACGGGTGAGGTAAACAAGTGCAACTTGCTCTCCACACGCTTCAGAGTTAACTGTTGCCCTAATGTGCAGTCGTGGACTGGTGGCCACAATCTTGGAAAGCTTCACATTCTTGAGAGGTTTCATTTGATTTTGTTGAACCAGCCATTAAAACAAAGATTCTGACCTACTGGAAGACTGAAAGTGATGGACGGGCCCCCCCTCAAGGTCCAGACCTTAACCCCATTCAGCATATTTGAGCCGAGTTGAACAATAAACTGGACAGATGGATCTGCTGTCCATTCAGAGGAAAGCACTGGGCTTGAGCTGCAAAAGAGACGTTGGAATGGGATTGTTGAAGTTATCAGGAGATACTGACACTCAGAGAGATGAACTGCTGTAGTTGCTGCAAAAGGTGGATGAACAAATAGTTCAAAGCAGGACCACCTTCATCTGATAGTTGTTGCGCCTGCAGATTTACTCAATATTATGAAGAGAAATCATGTTGTGGAGGGGGGAAAGGTTTACATTTTAAGATCTGCCAGATTTTCCAATACTTTTGGCCACCAGCATATAAATAAATTTTCAGTTTCACTACTACATTACTACTACTGAAAACTACTTTATTATTATTATTATTTATTATTATTATTATTATTATTATTATTATTATTATTATTATTATTATTATTATTATTGTTGTTGT
>BJFM01003053.1:26886-38545 GCA_016586285.1 Arothron firmamentum
TTATTATTATTATTATTATTATTATTGTTGTTGTTGTTGTTGTTGTTGTTGTTGTTGTTGTTGTTATCTCGGAAAGGGCCCCATGCTCTTAATGTCTATGCTGGACATGTTGGCGCTTCCGCTGCTGCTGCCGCACCTTTGCCTGTGCGCATCGTCCCGAGCGCATTCCTGATTACAGACTTTTTAGCAGCCCGCGGAGGCTTTGCATTCCTGCGTAGGCGCGGTGGATCATCCTGCGGTTCAGGTTGTTTTCGTGGGGGGGTTGAAGAAAAATGTGCTTTAAGTCGGTATCAGCGAGCCCTGGACGCGGTGTGCGCGCCTGCGTCAGTCAGCCGCAGGTGTAGTGCGAGGTGGGAGACATGGAAATGACAGAGCGCGGCAGACCTGGACTTCAGGGAGTTTAACGGAGCAACTCGAAGGTAAAGAACTTCAGTCTCCACCTGTGCCTGTCTGATGGCTCATGAAGATTAAAAGTTCTGAAGTTCCTGACGCGCGGAGTTCACTGATAACCATTATCGTTAGCGCGTGAAGACAGCGCACATTTCAGTCTGGATACGAGTTAGTTTTAGCTTCCAAGTTATATTTCCGGGTCTGCTTGAAAACTCTTTAAAGGCCTGTAAGGAGAAAGAAAGAGACTTTACTGCCCATTGTTATCTTATTTGGATTAACAGCTTTCATTTGTAGCCGTGTGGGGCCATGGCGGGCTGCTGGGGATGGTGCCGACGCACCTGCGTGTGCTGCCTGTCCGAGGACGAGAAGAGGACCATCGCCGTGGACAAGGAGATCCAGAGGATCCTCAAGCAGCAGAAGATGAGGGAGAGGAGGGAGATCAAAATCCTGCTGCTGGGTCAGTGCACACAGCCGCGGTCACGGTTTCACACTGGTGATATCCAAAAAAGACAGGAGCAACTCCTGCTAACAAAAAAATCAAGAGAAAAAACGGCCCGGCCTGTTTGGTGGCCTGCAGGAAGGAGAGCCAGCTATGTGAGGCATGTGTCACCATCTGAGTATGAGAAGAATGGTCCAGATGGGGATTGGCACAGAACAAATGTGGCACAGTTAAAAGTGATGGTTTCTGGTCTGATTGGCAGGAAAAGGCCCCTTCAAGTCATGTTCTCAGCTGAAAACGTCAGCAATGCTGGTCATGCTCATGCTGCCAACCTCGCCGGGCTGATGTAATCTCCAGGAATATCCTGGAAGAGAGCCCCCGTGTCTCTTCATGTGCTTCTTCCTATCGTTTAATCTGTGCCATAAACAGAAGACAGGAGCACGCTGGAGCAGCGCTGACAGTAAACACTGCACTTATTGCTCTGTTTTCTTTCCTTCACGACTGTTTTGGATGACAGAAGGCTGACCGACTGCTTTTCAGGCCTCTAAATGACAAACAAGTGTTGGTCAGAGCAGAAAACCGGTGATTCTAAAATGGAGAAATGAGTTTTTAAATGAAACCATCCTTCAGGGGACGCTGGTATCAGGATGACTGGAGACATTTTCTGTCTTTCACACAAGGTTTAATTAAGTTTTTGGCTGTTTTATAGAAAAAAAAAATTAAAGAATTGCAGTAAATCAGTCCTTTTAGTGAAGTTAAAAAGTATAAAAAGCTTTTCTAGCTGTCCCTCATCATCTCTTCCTCTTCTTCTTCTTCATCTCATCTCCCAAACATCTAACATGCTCTGTCCCTCTGATGGACCTGTTCCTGATCCTGTCCTTCACCTCTGCCTCCTGTCTTCTCTGTCTCATCTCTCCTCCCCGCCGCTCCATTCACATCCCTCGCCCCTACGTTCTGTCCTCTTTCGCTTCTCCTCTCCAGGCCAAACCTCTGCCTGTCTAGATGTTCCTCCAGCCGCTCCGTGCCCGTGTCAGATCCCTGTCTGACGCTATCTGTGGAAGTGGAAGGGGCTCAAGGCTGATCCCTGGAGCAGTCCCACCTCCACCTCCACCCCCTCTGAAACCATACTGTTGCTCACCACTGCCTCCAGTCTGGCTCTCACGTCTATTCCTGTAACTTCTTCCACCTCTTTATTTCACTGTATTTACCAGTCTGCCTTCTTCTCCTCCTCCATCCTATTACACTCTAAGTTCTTGTTGTGTAACCACGTCACAAAGCCGACTCGACTGCTTCCCCATGACATCTCCACAGGTGTATCATCAGGATTTTTCATGCTCCTCAATGACCTTCTAGCGTCACCCTCCACAAACTTTGATGTTCTACGACCCTGAAAGTGCCGTTGGTGATTTTAATCTCTCCGTGTGACCCGTCAGGTACCGGGGAAAGCGGTAAAACCACCTTCCTCCGACAGATGAGGATCATCCACGGCCGAGGCTTCTCCGAGGAGGAGAGGAAGACCTTCGCCAAATGCATCTTCCAGAACATCTTCACGGCCATAAAAGCCATGACAGGAGCCATGACCTCACTCAAAATCCCCTACTCCAACCCAGAGAATCAGGTAGAACACAAACACGTGTCAGCAGGAAAGCACCACACCGACACTCTCGCCCCAGTGAGTAAACACACGTGTGCGGGCGTCGGGGCAGGTGGCTGCATTTCCAACATTTCCATATTAACCAAGAAACAGACCCGCAGACAATGACACGCCTGTCACCGCCTTTCAGATCTATGCCAAGTGGATGCAGGACATAAATACGGTGCAGGTCACGCAGCTGGAGCGCGGCTACGTCGACGCGATCCGCCGCCTGTGGTCGGACACGGGCATCCGCATCTGCTACAGCCGCCGTTGCGAGTACCAGCTCCTGGACTCCACGGAGTAGTGAGTACGCCGAGATTCACGTGATGGATCCGCTGCTTTTACCTTCATTTACTGCAAAGATTGTCCAGTATTATCAACACCAGGTTACTATAAAGCAGGGCTGTCAAATCCCTGTGCCCAGGGGCCACAATCCAGACAGGTTTTACCACCCTTTACCTGGCTCCTCACTTACCTTGGGGAAAGCCCTTTTCTGCCTGGGAGGACAGACAACCTGGATTGTAGCCCCCAAGGACAGGGTTTCGACACCTGTGCTTTACAGCCTCCAGCTAAGTAGTACAGACTGTCAACATGATGCCTACTTCCTAGCTTGCAGATAGACTAAATTACTTAAAACTCTTCGAAACAGTGGCTAAATTGTTAAAAATGGCACATTTTTTTGGACCATGGCTTCTTTAGTTGGTTATAAGTAGGAAAATAAATAAATGTGGAGCCTGATGCTGTCAGCTGACAAAATCCCAAAGCATCGGGGCTTTTTGAGTCAGCCGGAGGGCGTATCAAGGCAAACAAGTCCAAAAGAGGAACAAGGAAAAAAAAATCAAAGTCCAGTGAAAGAGCAGGCGAGGCGCAACCAAGTGACAGACAATAACAATAACGCGCAAAGACCCACGGGGCTGGCGAGAGGCGGATGAAACTGTACCATAACAATCCAGCCAGTCAGAGCAGGGCCTGTCCTGAGGAAAACCTCACGCCTCAGGCGAGTCGCCACACCCACCCTCTGAGAAACATGACCCTGGTAAAGCCTGCCACTAACGAGGGCAAACATGAGGGCAGCCAGCGCTCACACCAGGACAGGAAACACACACACACACACACACACACACACACACACACACACACACACACACACACACACACGTGCGTGGAAAAACAATGTATGTCAGGCGTGAACTCAAACAGGGGAAGCTTCAGTGGGCCAGCCTCCCCAGAGTGTGTCTACCACTAGATGGCGCTACAGGCTCAAAGACGCTGGAACCCACCGGTTAAAGCCCTTCATGCAGCAGTCTTCCCAGCTGACTTTTCAGATTTTTAAATGCAGTTTTTTTTTTTTGTTTTTTTTTTACGCTGCCGGAGAGTAGCTGAGACGCCACAGGGCTCGACCCGGCCCAGCCTGCCCCTCATTTCCTCCCTTTTCCACTGTTGTCCTGAGCCTGTGTTTACCCAGCAGCTCAGTCATTATGGTGTGTGCTTGATAAGAGGCAGGCAGTCAACATGAACTGATTACAGCTCCCCTCCACATCAGCAATAAAGACACTGTCTGTGCACGGCCTCATGTCCGCTGGCCTCCTCCACCTTTAACCACTGTTTTATTTCAATGGCCACTCTTGTGTCTCGGTGTTGGGACTAGTGACACCACAGGAAATGCAGCTGAATACAGAACTGGATCAGACTTGACCTGGGAAACACTCTTTTTTTTTTACCTTTTTGTGCTTCAGCTACATGAACAATCTTGACAGAATCGCCGGCCCGGACTATGTCCCCACAGAACAGGACGTGCTGCGAGTTCGATTCCCCACTACGGGCATCCACGACTACGCCTTCACTATCAAGACCATCACACTGAGGTGACACAGCTCATAGTGACCCTTGAAGAGCCTCATGTGGACAGCTGTATTTCCAGTGTTGTCTACTCATGAGTTATTGTGGCCTTCTGGAGTTTCTGTCCAGGACAAACTGTAGTTTCAACCTGCCCTTGTTTTCTTTCCATGCCATCAGGATTGTTGACGTGGGCGGTCAGAAGTCAGAGCGCCGGAAGTGGATCCACTGTTTTGAAAATGTCACCTCGCTCATCTTCCTGGCTTCCCTCAGCGAGTACGACCAGGTTCTGGAGGAGAGAGACACCATCGTAAGACTTCATTTGTCACAGTTTGAACAAGAGAAACTAGAAACTGGAACTAAGAAATAACAAACATGGACTCTGCACATATTATTACGTTTCAGTTATGAAAGGGAAAAAAAACTTTTTTTTTTTTAAACAATAGCCATCAGGCATCATCAAAATTCATTTTGTCCCTGTCTGTTTCAACATGAATAGATATTTTTATGACATTTTATGGACTTAGAGTTAATCAATAATTAATTTCCTTTATGAACATCCTTTACACTCCACTTCTATTGGCTAATTTATTTTTATTAAACAAGAACTAGTCATAGTATCACCTTTAACTGATTAAAGCTAAATAGACACATAAAGTAAATAATTTACCTCCAAACAGCCCAAAATATTTTAAATTAGAAAAGAGCTCGGAGAGCGTAGACCTCCACCAAGCAGGACATTTCCCCACATATTAGAATTTACAACAATGGTATAATATACTCTTATATATATATATATGCTATTGTGTATATATATAATAGTATATTATAGGCAAGAGTAATGGAAGCTTATCCACCCTGATAATCGTGGTGGTTGTCATTTTACCAGTTGACCAGTAGGTGTCGCTCTTTTAAAAGAAAAGCCTCCTCGGGCTCACTCATTGGATGTCTTTCTGTCCAATCATTTGATAATTATTCATCTCATCTAGACACGTTTTAGTCAGCTGATCTTTAACCATTCTGACACGTTTGTTCCAGACCGGCCCCAGGTCACATTCAGCTGCCAGAGTGCAGCTTTTATTGTACCGCTACAGAGAATTTCTCATAAAACCTAAAACCGAACTTGAGTAACTCTGGCGCCAACAACAGCCCCTTCCTACCACCAGTCTGGTCTCACATTCTGTCTCTCCCTCTGCAGAACCGTATGCACGAGAGCCTTGCGCTGTTCTACACCACCATCCATTCTCCCTGGTTCCAAAACACCTCCATTATCCTGTTTCTCAACAAGACTGACATCCTGGCTGACAAAATCCAGACCTCTGACCTGCAGAGGTACTTTCCCAGCTTCACAGGTAAGCTGCTGACCTCCAGTGTACTCAGAAGAGAACTAATTACAAAGGTCACAGCAGCTGTTGTAGATGTGCGCTGAAATCAACAGTTAAAAGACAGAGGGAGGATTTAAAACTGACTTTTATAGAACTGGTCCCAATTTAAGAATTTAGCTGATGACTAAAATGAGCAAAACTCTAGTTCATAGTGTTCAACTGTCATTTTCAATTCTGGGCTATTTGAGATGCGTGGCAGAGCAATATTACAGCACATATGTAGGGAATTGAACTGACATTTATACAGTAATCTTACTCCTGATTGAACAAAAGCAGGGAATAGTATGCAGAGATTATTAAAAAAAAAAGAAAATATCTGTGTATGTTATATTGGATTTATCATTGTAGATTAATGAAAACGTCAGACCAGTCAGCGAAAAGGCTGCACAGACATGAGTGTGTGTTTGTGCGCGCATGCAAGTGTTTGTGTCATGTGTGTTTTGGACCTGCAGACGCACAAACCCACAATACAAATGTGTCTAGAAACATCGATTCTTCATCAAGTTTGAAATGAGTCACTTCCAGGTACTAGCTTCATTGCTTCCTGACGTGACTGTGTGAGCGTTTGAGAAGCTGTGGAGCTTTGCCCTAACAGTCTCCACCCCCACCCCCCCACACCCCCGCCACCAGCACATTTTCCTCTGTTACCCATGGCAACTACAGACAGATACTGTGCTCCCCGCAAGACCTGCACCCCCTGCAAGCCACTGGACTGGATGTGTGTGTGTGTGTGTGTGTGTGTGTGTGTGTGTGTGTGTGTGTGTGTGTGTGTGTGTGTGTGTGTGTGTGTGTGTGTGTGTGTGTACCCTTTAGCATTAGCAGAGTAAAGTAATGACTCATAGAGGGTCAGGCTCGCTGTTGTCACTGTAACTTTAAGGACAACTGTTCCCAGCGCAGGCAGCTTTTGCCTGCTAAGACGTCCTGTTCCCATCTGGACTCATCTGGTGCTTCCTACTGACTACTGTCACCACGGTACAGATGCCAGCACTGCTAATACCACAGCCAAAGGGAGTTGCGCTGATTGATTGTCAATTCAATCGTCTGTTTACAAAAAGCTGAGAATGTACTGTAGTTACAGAATAACAGAAACTCCGTAATTATTAAGCAAACTTGTGGCTCCAAAAGGTGTTTTATGCTGTGACTAAAGTCAAGTCAGGCTGACGGCACTCCATACATCTGCTAGAATGCATGAATGAGCTTTTGACCTCACCACATCTGAAACACGCTTGATAACGCCAACTCGCAGCGTCAATGCCTGACCTTTGCCACAGGTACTAAAAACACTTTTGAATGCCTCAACATTCAGCTTCGCCTCCAGAACTCGTTTTCCCTCCCTCGGCAGGTAAAAAGCAAGACCCCGAGGACGCCAAGAGCTACATCTGTAAGCTGTACGAGCAGCAGGCCACCAATCGGGACAAAAGGGAGGAGAGGAAGACGCTGTACCCGCACTTTACCTGCGCCACCGACACCAGCAACATCCGCAGGGTCTTCAGCGATGTCAAGGACACGGTGCTGCTCAAGTCCCTCAGAGATTATGGAGTCATCTGACCTTCGGCGGTGAAAAGAAAAAGACCTCGCTGCAGCGTCTGGGGGGGTTGTCTGAGGCCGGGTTTTTCCCCGTCTGCAGAAATCCAGGATCCTTCCTAAACCTGCTTCAGGGCTGGTTCTGCTCTAAAGCCCACAGGCTGCACGTCCTCTAGACCTTGAGACATGTTTGGGATCATGAGCGAGGGCCAGTCACCACAACCGCCATCATCGTCGTCGTCATCATCATCATCATCATCATCATCATCATCATCATCATCATCATCATCATCATCATCACCATCACCATCACCATCAGCGCAGAGCTTTCTGGGTTTTTTAACGAAAGGTGAAGACGTGTTTCTGTTCAGTGCATGAACTGATGCGTAATTGAAGCCGGAGCAGAGACGCTATGAAGTGCTGCACCGCCATTAACAGCGTAATGACTTTTCCAAGTGCAGATGGCGGTCGCTCTTCCATGCACCTCTCAGCCACACACACACACACACACACACACACACACACACACACACACACACACACAACAAACTTTTCCCATCAACAAGATCCTGATGCTGTGATATTCCGGGTCATAAATGATGGTTTGGTTTTTCCTCATTATTAATATTATTAAGAGATGGTTCTTTATTTAGTTTGTTTTTTTTCATCAACAGTCTTAACACCCTGTTCGTCACAGTCGTCTAATGCTGCAGGTTTCTCACCTTTTCCCATTTTCAGCATCCTCTCAGTTTGCAGGAAAAAAGCATGTGTGATGACATCCACTGATCCTCCTTAACTCAAGGAAATTCAGGAAATCACAGTCTCGGCTTCAAATGTTGCAGATTTTCACCTCTTAATTAAAGCTGTGCTGATGCTCTAGGCTTTTTTTCCTTAAATGCAGAGAAGGTTCTTGCTTTTAGGTGGAGTTTTCATGTTCTCCAGGTTCTCCAGTTTCCTCCAACAGTCCAAAAAGCTGCGTGGAGACCCTGAATCGCTCCTCAGTGGGAGCCTGTGAGTAGTGTCCTGGTGATCACAACCCACAGAAGATTTGGAATGTTCATATCTTATTTCTGAATTACATACGGATGGAGTCTTCAGACTCTCCTAAAACTATTTTCCATGTTGACAATCAACTCTAGAAATATTTTTATCAATGTTCCCCGTTTAGCTAGTGGACTCGCCTGTTGTCCAGCTGAATGTTAATCCCAGAGTTTACTGTGACCCTTTGAAGCTGCTGTAGCCAACAGAATAAAGTTCTGTTGTTGGTATCGGCCTCCAGTAGATGTCTTTGTGTTTTCAGCAGTTTTTTATTTAGCTGGGGAATCGCTCACCCTGACTGCCATGAAGGATTCCTGTCAGACGTGCAGCGTTTGAAGGAATCTGTTGTCTCATCAGAAAGTCTGATTAACAATTAACTGATCTGCGAATTGTGTGCAAGTGTTTGATTGTGTTCTTCACAACAAACCAAGGCTGGTTTTACAAAGAAAGTCGATGATTACAAACGACGACATAAATGAAAGATAATGTTGCTCCGAATCGTCCGATTCGGAGCAGCATTATCATCTATTTAAATGATATCAGCAGTAATAACTTTTCACAGCTCAGTCCTGAGTCTGGTTGGCTGTTTCATTCAGCTGCCATCTTAACAAGACTTAATTAATAGACTTCATTAAAATCAATACCCTTATCACAGGCACATATCACAGGTGGGGGGGGGTTGATTTTATTAAAGGTCAGCTGTGTGTGAGGGGACGTGTGAGACGTGAGACAAAAAAGAAGCTGGAAATCCAGCCGGCAGGTAAAGAATGGCAGGGAGGCGAACACGTGACCACCGGACAGCTCAGGGGGGCGTGGCCAGGGTACCACTGCAGCCTGACCACATCGCGCCACGACATCATCTTTCACGCTTGAGCAAATTCGCCGATCCAGGGATTCGATCCGATAGCGATCGGGTCACCACCCACCCCCAGGCCTGGTGGGTGTTTCTGAAGCAGGCGGGCCAACAAACCCGCTCACGTCCGCCATGTTGCTCGCTGTTGCTGGCGTGTTTTCCTTGTTCATATTGAAGACAATCTTGAAAACAAACACGCCTCTGTTTGCTCTTTTCTTCCTACCCTGGTGGACTCAGTCACGCTGCCTCTTCTGGCTGTGTGCTGCCTTCTCTCTCCGCTGCACCGCTGAGGCTCCACCATGGAGGAAAAAACAACCACTGACAACAATGTCTCCACCTCCAGCATGTTCAGTTAGACTCACAGTTTGCTGATACCACGTCACTGGATTAGCGCAAGATCGGATGGGGGGTTTTTTTCATTCGGAGGGTAATTCAATAAATCCATGATGTTTCTGGGATTCCCTCCAAAAAACAAAACAAACAAACAAATTGCAGCATTTCTATACCACAATGAGTGTGGAAATCTAGCTTTGGCAATTCAGGCTTTGTTCCATGCCAGCTGATTAGTGACTGACACTCGCATTGTTGCATTTCCAATTACCTGATCATAAAAGAATTTCAAAATTAGCTCTTTATTGTGTAAGACTTTTGCTGATCCCAACTGAGGCAAAACCTGCTTGGCTTCCAGATCCAGCAGCACATTTTGGCATCTGGTTCAAAAAACACGACTCAATTTTCATTGAGCGTCTGGATGTTTTTTAAATTTAACTGAGGTTCAACTTTTATATGCATTAATAGATAACATGAAATACAGACGGAAGTTAGCTGGAGAGCTGTTGGAAAGTTTGCAAGGATACAGCACGGCAGCACAGCGGCCTCCTCAAACCATCCTCCTAATGAGGCCAAATCAATTTTTAAAACTGCATTTTTTAACCTCTGGAGTCTGACCTGAACTCTGAGTGCTGACAGAATACAGTCGGAGGCTGACATTTGCAATGATTCCTCCAGGAGTGGGTGTGCCAGCCTCACAGAAACCGTCTCGTTGAGGAGGCTGAGGGATTTCACAACGGGTGAAACTTGGGTCGGTTCAGCTTAATGAGGGATTTGTCTGGAAATCTAAAAAAAACTTACACACATACAGGCGGTGTCTTCACTGTATCTGTGCAACCCTCGGTTAAAATATGCACCACAGCTAAAAATAAACCCTGAAGCAGGGGTAAGAAATCAGTGGGAAATCCACTTTCTAAGCCATGTTCGGCACAGGTTATCCAGCAAGCTTCCGAAAACCTATTCCGCTGCCTGGTTTGTTGCCATGGACTGCCTGTTGCTGATAAGAGCCAGTCAAATACCCCCCGAACACACACACACACACACACACACACACACACACACACACACACACACACACACACGTCACCACACACGCAGGTACACTGCAGCAGCAATCACAGCAATAATCTTTTGAGATTAGCAGGTAAAAATAGCTGCAGTGTTCGACTGTTGGAGCTGTTAAACACAGCATCCAGCTGGGACGGAGGCCTAAAATTAGCTGCTCCCTGTTTCAAACTACTGCTTTTCCTGTGACCCTCCCACCCCCGCAAAGATGACCCGTTCCTATTGGCTCTCCTCAAAGCCTTTGCAGCACATGTCTCCAAAAAGAAGCTAAAAAGGGTGCTTAGCGGCCCAGGAAATGAATCAATTTGCCAACTTGAATCACCACACGGTTTTCCGGAACAGCTTGGGCAATCGCAGCAGCAGCAGCTGGCTCTTTGGAGCCAAAATGTCCCTCGCCGCGTGCTGTCTCACACGCATTGCTCAGCTCAGAGGGGTAAGACGGTGTCTGCACGCCGCGTCCACACATCCTGCAGGATCCCGACCCGGCCCAACAGGCTGCTCCTCTGCGTCAATCAAGAATGTTGGTGGAATCGATGGGGAGAGTTATTAATCTGGCTGCATAAGATCGTGAGACGGGAGGAGGAGAAGGCAGGTCCGGAGAAGAGGAGGAAGAGGTGGCCTGCTTTGAAAGGGGCTCTTTGCTCAGACAGCTTTGGGCATTAATTTGTTTTTGTGAAATTGCTGCTGAGCTTTGGTTTATTCACATAAAGGAGGGAAGGACAAAAAAAGACGGATGGCGGTGGTGGCGGGTGCTCTGCTGCGGCTCCGCTTTGCTCAGACGGGTCATTAAGCAGAAAACGCAGCCATGGGCGTGTGGGAGCAGCTCACGGGCAAAACTCATCAGGATAATGTGATCAACTGAAATTAGTGTTCCAGGCTTTTACTTGGAGCCTTTAATATCAATTGTTCATGATATGCTTCGTGGAATTCGACTCTGCTCTCAGGTTTGTGTTTCAGCCTGTTGGTAAACCAGGAGTTACATCGGTGTTTTCTCGTCTTCACGCCAGGTTTCTGCTCCGATCAACTCTGAACATGGATCACAAAACAAAAGAAGCAGAGAGAATGCCCATCTCTTATCTCTCTTGGGGTGTAATGGAGGAGGCTGCATCTCACACAATCAAACCTCCTCCTCCTCCTCCTCCTCCTCCTCCTCCTCCTCCTCC
>BJFM01003053.1:44713-64123 GCA_016586285.1 Arothron firmamentum
GGGCTGCACACAGCGAGCACAACAGCAGGGGGTCACAGGGCTGTGAGACTCAGCTGAAGCGGACTAAATTAAAGATTTCAGTCTGGAAAGAAACAGAATGTTCTTCAGGGTGAACCACACCAGCTAGAACCACGCCAGCTAGAACCACACCAGCTAGAACCACACCAACTAGAACCACACCAGCTAGAACCACACCAGCTAGAACCACACCAACTAGAACCACGCCAGCTAGAACCACGCCAGCTAGAACCACGCCAGCTAGAACCATGCCAGCTAGAACCACGCCAGCTAGAACCACGCCAGCTAGAACCACACCAACTAGAACCACGCCAGCTAGAACCACGCCAGCTAGAACCATGCCAGCTAGAACCACACCAACTAGAACCACGCCAGCTAGAACCATGCCAGCTAGAACCACACCAACTAGAACCACGCCAGCTAAAACCACACCAGCTAGAACCACGCCAGCTAGAACCACGCCAGCTAGAACCACGCCAGACAGAACTGCTCCACTTCCTCGTTGCAGTCCTTCAGCATCTTTGGTGCACACTCGGTTTACGCTCTCTGCATTTATGATGTGGTGAAGGGCTCTGAATCTGCTGTGATATACATCCCTGAATGGCTTCTTTTCCATAGCAACGGCAGCTGATGCTCATGGGGCCTGAAAGAGACACAGTGATCGACCTGTAATTTAAATAAAGCCAGGTGGTGCGGTGGCTTCATATTAACTAGTAAATTAAATTTTAATAATCGTGTTTCACTACGCAGCTATAAGCTTTTAATGAGCTCTTTAGTGGAGACAACCTTCATTTCATTTCATTTTCGGGAAATGGTCTGTCATTTAAATACAACATCCACGCTGCATTAGGCAAAGAGGTGGTATCTGTAGAGCTTGTGTGTGTGTGTGTGTGTGTGTGTGTGTGTGTGTGTGTGTGTGTGTGTGTGTGTGTGTGTGTGTGTGTGTGTGTTTTGCAGCTACAGGTAAAAATAAAACTGAGATTAGAAGAGGATGCAAAGCTAATTCTCCTGGGGGGCCGCTGGTGCTGAGAAAGTCTGGGTGTTCTCCTGCAGAGAGGAGGCCGAAATTCTGCCCGCAAACATTCATTATGGAATTCGTTTTAACGCAAATTCCATAAGGTGTTAAAAAAGCCCCTAAAGACCTTCCCAGTGAGTCTGCTGCTCCACGCACGCTGTCAGCAGAGTTGCAGATGAGTGCACGGTGAGGAAAGGGCCTACGGTGATGGACCCCCGACTCTGGAAATGAACGAGAAAACCGCAAATGACAGTAATGAATTCAGAGCGGTTTTTATGAGAAACTTTGAAATTGTGCTCGGTGTCTCAGCACAGCCGCTCATTAAACATGGTGATGAGCGCGACCGCCCCCCCGACAGCTTCTCCAGGTGCACTTCAGTCGTTTTTCTGGCTGTATTCACGCTGCCAGCATGAATGAATGGTACAAGCTGAGAAAACCGCTTCTGTGTGTGTGTGTGTGTGTGTGTGTGTGTGTGTGTGTGTGTGTGTGTGTGTGTGTGTGTGTGTGTGTGTGTGGTAAATGCATGTCTCTTCACCTCTTCAGCCTGTGTATCTCTGTCCGACTAGCTCTGCCTTCCACACGTGTGGTCTAAAGTGCGTGGGTTCCTGATTGCAGTTCTGGAGCCGGTCGTGAGACGGGCTGGCGGCAGCACCTCCCACCGGATCCCCTCTGCTCCTGCTGCTTCTCTGAGATCATCTCAGGTTCATTTCTCATTTACGTCTGTCAAATACGCTGAAGCGAAAGCACAAGTCCGAGCAGACGCCCTCACACCGGTGACCTCATCCTGATCCAAACCCGCAAAGCTGCAGCACGGCAGAAATGAAGAAGCAAACTTTTGAATGTCCTCGGCTCAGACGGGTCCGGGGCGGGGCGGGGGGCACAGAGTCGATGGGCGACGCAGGAAAAAGGAAATCTGTTTGGTAGTTTATGTAGCCAGGATCAGGCTGTATCATTTTTGATTTCCCCTGGAGAGAGTGGAGCCGGAGCGTGAGCCGCGGTTTTGATGTCAATCATGCGGAACAAAAATATTGACTATGACCTGCTGGAGTCACAGTGCTTTTTACAGATAATAAACCCTGAAGCCTGTATTTTTTTTTTTCTTTTTTATCATCACTGACTTGAATTTATGTTGGAAACATCTTAAAAAATAAACCTTCCTGTTCCGAATCAGCTGGTTGTACAAATAAATGTGTAGGATTGACTCTTCTTTACTTGAGTTATTCATCTTAACTTGAAGATTGAACATTCATATTCCTGAACTTTGACCTTTTAAATGATGCTAATTGCAGAAGCACCTCTGACGAGATGACTATTAAATGCTTATTAATGCTCTTAAGTTTATTCTCAAAATTACAACAAAAGACGAACAACACCCAAAAACACCTCAGGACTGGATGTGGCAACAATGGCTAGGTTTCTCCTAAAGAGCACAAAACAACTTTTGTTATTAACTCAGTTATTTTTCTAACTGACTTGACATCTTTAACACGATGCTTAATTGGCTTTTAACCAGCGCGTCCTGGGAAGCTGCAGAAGCTGGAGCCGAGTGACAGGCTTATTAAGATGGGATGCAAAGAAAATCCATAATCCCTGTCGGCTTTTCACTGATGCACGACTATCAGCTCGGCGGCGAAACCCAAACAAATCATATCTAGAGCTAAACCCCTCCTAATTCCCCAGATTCCAAGTGGTCCTTTATGACTGAAGGAGAGAAGAAGGAGGAAGGAACATATATTTGTTCCAGGTGGTGATGGCTGTCTAAAAACGGAGTCTAGGAAAACAAAACTTGCATTGGTTGGGAAGTGAGACTGATCTTAAATAGAAATCACTCTGATAACAGCTAATTCCATTTCACCATTTTGTTGAATCTGCTCTGGCTTCTCCCTGGAACCCCCTTAACCCTTTTTTCTGCTAAATCCTTTGCGGACGGGCTCATACAAAGCGGAGCCCTACATGCAGCTTAAGCATCTTCAGTCAGGGCCTTCAGCCAAAGAACATGTACGTGCAATGAATAGCTTTATTTATATATTTTATTGTATTCCAGAGGATCGGGAAGAGCACGCTTAATGTTCTTCCAGGTGATTGGACGACAGGAGCCATTGAGTTGCACCTGAAAGCATAAAAGCATAAAAGGAGGAGAACTGGCGCAGGCGGGAGGCGTTGTGTTCGTATTCTGCTCACACTGTGGTGCGTCTGTGCTGCTCCCTGGCACTCTGCTGCGTCCGGATCAATGCGTGTGGAAATTTTTTCCCATGGCGTTGCGGCGGCTAGTAGGCAGCCGCAACGCCGCGCTGCAGTGCTGCATCCGCCACATCCTCCACATCCGCAATCAGAATCTCCTCAAGCTATCCCTCGTTCACTCCACAATGGCTGCAAATGAAATCAAAGAGACTGGAAAGGAAGCCCTGAAAAACAAGGGGACCAATCACATTGGTGGATTAAACCTTCGGCGCCGCTTCCCTCTCCTGCCCCCAGGCCAACTCCGGCTGAAGTTCGATCAATCGTGACATCGATGTGATAAACAAAGAGAAATCAGACACAAAAGAGCTGGACCGGCGCTAGTTTGTTAGCATATGTGGTTCAGGGCTGGTCTGAACCACAGCCTGGAAACCAAACCCAGTTAGATTTATTGAAAATGTCCTTTTTTAATGACTGTTCTCAGTGTTAAGGTCTGTGTTGTCTAAACGGCCCAGCAGCAGAAACAGGCAAGTGGTCCTCCGACTGCGGAGGACGGATCGATGAAGCCCCGTCCGCCCTGATCTTTGCGCTGATTATCACCAGGTAGCTGTGAGGCGGTGCACACATGCACAGATGTGATGTGGGTTGTGATGGTGATGTGGGAGCAGAGTGTTTGCGATGGGATGCTGACAAAGCGCAGAGACAGCTGACTGTTAGAACTGCTGCAGAATTCAGTGGTTGATCCACTTCCTGCTCCAGAAATGTTCAAAGTGTAGCGCTGAGTGACGAAGGAGACCGGAGGCGACATCTGGGCCTAAAAAAAAAAAAAAAAATTACAGGAAAGCTGTTTCTGCTAGAACAATATGAAAGCAGGAAAATGTTGGTTTTAGGTGACAGATACAGACATCACCAGGACAGAAGCTGCTGCTTGTTTGGCTGGACTGTATTTAGAAAGAGAACACGCTTCCAGGGCGCAGTGTGTGTGTGTGTGTGTGTGTGTGTGTGTGTGTGTGTGTGTGTGTGTGTGTGTGTGTGTGTGTGTGTGTGTGTGTGTGTGTGTGTGTGTGTGTGTGTGTGTGCGTATGTTAACCTGAACGGCAACCAGATTCTCTGAAGGATCTATTCAGCGTGGCTGCACAATTACAATCTTTGTTGTAGAACTGAGGCCTCGTCCATCATTATCGCCGCCACTCGTCTCCTTCTGTCTGAGAGGACACACGCTTACGCTGACGTGTGTTCTGTTGCTATTTTGGTCCAGAGATCAGCCAAAGAAAAAACACGCGCAGATTTGTATTTAATACGCGGGATAAAGGGAATTAAATCCAACAATCGCGTCCATTGTCAGCGAAATTTCATTCGAGCACAATTGGCCTGGAAGGATTCGAGGCTTTTAATCAGAATGGGACGGTGGTGAGGAGGGACGTGGATCCATGAAAGGGTCTTCTGTTCGCTCGTGAAGGGGGGGGGGGGGTCTGGGGTCGAGCGTCTCTGTTGTGCTGGAGAGACAGAGAGAGCTTGGGTGTGTGTGTGTGTGTGTGTGTGTGTGTGTGTGTGTGTGTGTGTGTGTGTATGTGTGTGCGAATTAAAAGGTGGACTCAAAGAAAACAGCCAACTGTGAGCTTAATTTGGACCCAATTTGGTGGTGTGACAGAGCAAACATTTGTCTTCATTTGCAGATGCTCTCAGGCGCAAAGACGCTGAATGATGCTGCAAATCTGATTTATCAGGTTCAGTTTAAAAGTCCGAGGATGAGACAGAGATTCAGCTCTTTGATGTTGAGAGGATACTGTAGGGATTTTATACTTCTTTTCTATATTTCTTTCTATAATTCTTTTTATGTTTCATTTAATAGGTTAGGATTGTATTAGCATGCATTGAACCTATAATCAGAAGGGTTACACAGGAATAATGACTAAAACCATGCTTAAACATTAATGATTGTGCAAACAGGACAACAGGTAATACGGACTCATAGTTCATGGAGTTCATTCACAGTTATTAATTTAAATATTAGGGCCTGGCTCATCATTAAAATGAATGCTTGAGGAGACGGAGACGTTTCCCTTCAATACCTGTAACAGCACAGGACTGAGAGACACCCGTGTCAGTTTGTGACCTACGTCACTCATTTCTGTCGCTACCGTCATATTCAGATGTTTCCTGGTAGTTGTGATCACAAGGATCTCCAGGAAGGGACCTTGGAGAGGTCCCCTGCAGAGCACACACATGCACACACACACATACACACACTCACGCACGCACGCACGCACGCACGCACACACACACACACACTCTCTCTCTCTCTCTCTCTCTCTCTCTCCTTGCATCAGCCCTTAAACGGGACCTGGAAACAGAGGTGATGAAGGCAGTTATTGCACCGGTGGGCTGGTTATTACTTACTGGTGTGGAGTATTTGACGAAGATGATTTCTAAAAATGACCTGTGTCATGATAAAATCGATTGCTGTGATTCATTCTTACCTTTAAGCTAGCTCAGA
Source organism: Arothron firmamentum (assembly GCA_016586285.1). Classification (NCBI taxonomy): domain Eukaryota; kingdom Metazoa; phylum Chordata; class Actinopteri; order Tetraodontiformes; family Tetraodontidae; genus Arothron; species Arothron firmamentum. The sequence goes on from BJFM01003053.1 coordinate 50,422, forward strand.
TTAGTGTAGCTCTCATAATAATGCATTTCTTGTTATTTTTATCATTCTTTTAAAAGGTTTAAATGTTTTTAAGGGCTTGGTAAAGGAAATCCTCTCTGACTATTTGCTCTGGGCATAAAATGTGGATATATATTTGTCCTTGAAAACAGGAGCCTGAGAAAATACGGCTAATTTTTCTTTGATGGACCCTTGTTTTGGGTTACAGTAACGACCATACGAGGCCTCAGACCCACCAGGTAGGCCAGTGTAAGGTCGAAGCCCCCCAGTAAGAGGCACCAGTGAGGTCGGTGTGCTTATTTTCAGCTGAATAATGCACCAAACACCAACACTTTCCTATATAATTGCCAATAAAATCCAATCTCAAAGTTTCAGCACCGTGACAGTCCCATTATGCTTTCGGTCCAGCTGTATTTTTACCTGCGTGGGTGAGGAGCAGTCGGTTGAATCCTTCCTCTCCACAGCCACTCGGGTTTACATTATAGGGTTGCAGGGGTGGCAAATATCTACAAATTTAGCATCTAACACAACTGATGTCACACAGCTGTGATCTATGGATCACAACATGAGGAAATGATGAAGCTGTAAATCAGTGGTGAGGCTAATTAAGTGTTGACCAACGTGAATAATTTACCAGCGATTACCCAACAGCCAGACACCTCCGTGTTGGGAGGGTACAGGTGAAGACTGCTCAACTTTCACACACATACAGAAGACTCACAAAGCAATCAATGCGGGGATGAGAACATCTGTAGAAGATGAATAAATCAATTGCAGATTCCATGAAATGGTTCAGGATAAATTAGCTCAGCGGAAATAACTTCACCTGGATGGTGCCAACAGATGTAGCAGGAATATTCACACTTCTATTGAATTGGTATAAATTCAAGTCGCGGATGTGTCTGAACGAGGAGGATATCTAATAAAGAAATGTATTATGACATGAATGACACTGAAGGTATGTCCTCTTCACTCCAGAACGCCTGCCTCCACCGCGAGGAAAAGCTCACTTCTTTTTCACTATTGTCAGATTGTCCATTTGATGACGTCAGATCAGCAGCAGCTGCTGAGGTTTCAAAGCTCAACAATAAGGTGACACATCACCTCTGACCTCCAGCAGTGTGTGTGTGTGTGTGTGTGTGTGTGTGTGTGTGTGTGTGTGTGTGTGTGTGTGTGTGTGTGTGTGTGTGTGTGTGTGTGTGTGTGTGTGTGTGTGTTGACATAGTTGTTAATTTTGATGGGATACATGAAGTCGCATCTCTGTTGACATTTGAGCAGCTGCTGCTTTGAAGGTTACCTGGCAGAGGTGTGATTTGCGTGCACGTCACAGCAGCTTCCATGAAACGCTGACACGGAAATGCTGTTTATCGCTACTTCCCGCTTCGCTCATCAATCTAAATCTGACGTTTGATCGGACGTTGGGCATTTCATGCTGGTTCTGATGGCCAGAGTGAATTGTTAGCTACCCACAGACCATCTGAGCCGTCCAGCGTTAGCAGCGAGCAGAAGACGAGGACGCAGCATTTAAACTACTCTGACATGTTTGCATGGATTGAATTTAGATTAAACTGCTGGGTTTCAATCCGAGGCAGGTAAACTCTGACCTTTGACGACCTGGAAATGAAACTCAGCCGGCAGGTATGTTGAGTACTACAGCTTTAAAGGAAGTCATTCATGGGGGATATTCCACAGGGTATAAACTGGAGGATCTGCTCACAGGGTCCTTAATAAAGACCTGAGATGATGAAAATAGACAGCTCATGTAAAAAGGTTCAAAATTGGCGACAAAGGATATGATCAATTCCACTCATGCCAGTATATCAAATGTTGTAATATATTTATGGGGTTAAATTGTTCTGAGGCGAGTGTGCTCAAAGGGTCATTGATATTCTCACATAGGAAGTGTTTTATTTTTCTCTCCTCAGTGTGATATTCTACCTTTGACATACATAAAACATGGACCTAAGTGCTTTTATTGAATGATAAGATGATTAAAAATGTAAATGGAGAAGGAATTTTAATTATTTTCAGAATCCGCTGCCACTATGAATGTTGCCAGGGGTATCAGGTGTGTTTTCCTGCAGATGCATTTTGGCTTTAATGAGTATTTTTAAAAAATAATAAAAACTCCAGTGAGCTCCGTGTCTCCTCAGACTCCTGCAACCGTTTTGCATAAACCTCCAGCGTGCGCCTGAACCCGTCACGGTGTGTGTAAATGTGAGGGTCTTGCTCCGGGAAAACGTCCTGAACTGAACGGTGTCCCTGCCCTTTTCCTGTGTCTCTAATTAAGATAATGGCGCGTCCGTGCCGGCGCTAATTCACAGGTGTCTGCTGCCTTCTGGTTACCATAGCAACCCCAAGATATTGCAACAGACATCTGGATTTTTTTTTTTTTTTTTCCTACCTACCTTCTCTTATCGTGGCTGATTGATCAGGGAGACGAACAGCGCTCGCTCTGGCGTGGACGACGTTCCTGCGGAACACACGCGCAAAGTTGCCTCTGGCGCCTCTCGTGAAAGCGCACGGCCGTCACGGCCGCCTGAGCTCTCCGGCTGATCCCGACCTGTGCGACTTTAGTATCAGTCACCCGTGGACGTTCGAGCCTTTTCTGCTGATCTTGTTAGAGAAAACCGGTTCCCTCAATGAGAACTTTAAGGCGAAGGTGACTCACGCGTGGACGAGTTTGAGCTTGAATAGGTCAGATCGACGGCGTGACATTTCCCCAAACGTGCAGTCAAGCCACGGCGACGGCGGACTGATGCATAAAAGGTGGATTCATTATGAGCTCTAGACTCGCTGGTACGTGGTGGAGTAGGCAATAAACGGCCGGGAGATTCAATCCAGCTCAGGCTGACTCGCTGTACGGATGCAGAGATCTACAGTTATCATGTGACTCATTCAGGGCCTAGGCGGGGGCCTAGGTCGCGCCAACGCTGCCCATGCTCGGGGTCGTGACCTGAAATCCTTCGGACTGCTGGTGGCGCTGGTTCCAGCGGAGCCGGATGCTCCCGGAGCGACAAGCAGCCCTAGCAGAAGGTGGCGCTGCGACCCGGGGATGTTGTCACTCTGTCGGGGGCGATGAATAATGTGTCTCATTGTGAGAGAACAAACACATCAGCTCTTCACACCAGATTATCTGAAGAGGACAGAGGACCGGGGGGACGGTGGCGCCCGCCTTCGCCTGCAGGGGGCTGATGACGGCTTAATGACACGACTTCCTTTTCATTTGATTCCGTTTATTGTCTCTTCGCTCCGGCCGGGGAGGGGAGATAGTTGGCACTTCATTTCAATAATAAAAAGAAATCAATACGGACGTCAGCGAGCTGGGAGGTTTGCCCATCTTTTTTATTCCCCGGTGAAAGATGAGGGAAGATAAACGAACACAATGGCCTCCTCGTCTCTTCAGACTTCACGCACACGTGAACACGTGAACAAAGCAATATTTTCACACCACGCAGCAGCTTCATGATCTTATGAGTCCATATTTCGATGTTTATGTCTGTAATGAAGCAGGCTTGAGGAGGAGCCCATCCTGACATTGATCCTTGTCTTTAAATTAGATTCATTGGTCATTTTATAATGAAGGAGTCGAGAGTTTTGAATCATAACTGTCATTTTAAATGATGACTTCAATGAAACGCACACTCTCAATAAGTGAATATGTGAAGAGTTGCAGAATTTTAAGGGATGCGTTTTAACACCAGGAGGCGCCGTCTGCTCCACCTGCACCCAGCCACCGCCCCATGCTGCTCCGCTGGCGGCGAAGGGTCAGCTTGCCTGATGGCAGGGTCACGGAAGGTCGGGGCCGCTGCGGATGTTCATTAATGGCGCCGCTGTTGTCTGATGAAGGCGGTGTGAAGCATCCGCGCCGCCGCTCCTCGCCGTGGGCCGAACTCTCGACTGTTCTGCACGATTAATGCGAGGCGAAGCGGTTTCACCCTCCCAGAAAAACCCTGATCCGCGCTGTGTTTTGACACGACTGCAGTAAAAGGTATTTATTGTGTCTGCAACACTGGATCTCACACACACTTAAGATAGATCCAGGGCTCCTAATTAGACATGGAGGCTTCAGTTCCAGGAAGAATGCTGAGCGCAAAACACACACAATGTGTCACAATTATACTGGGTGGCAAGTTGAATTGCGACAGTCAACCCCCACCACACACACACACACACACACACACACACACACACATTTCATTCCTTCACTCTGAGAACACATTTGCTCTCTGGTTGCCATAGTAATCTCAAAGCCAATAACAGCCCTAAACCTTTCTGCCCTGAGGCTGAAGAAGCCAGAGAGGAAAATTGCCCCACTGGAAATTGCCCAACAGCGTCTCTACTGTATATGAGCTCTCACTGACGCCATGGTTTCACGCGGCTTCCCCGCCCCTGCTGCCGGACGCCAGGCCGGTTGTTGGGCTGTTTTTCCCCCCTCCCCCACCCTCCGCTCGACTCAGGAGACGACAGCATTATAAATCAATTTACAAGCTGTGAGAGAGATCCGGCAGAGGGAGGAAATGAACAATGGCGGGCGTAGGATATTGGAAAACATTTCCCTGCCAGCGCAGAGAGCGGGCGCGAGCGCCGCTTCATCTCACGTGCAGCTGGCGCAGAAGGAACGGGCCGGTCTGCTGCCGCATGCGGATGAAACATCAGGGCAGCAGCAGCTGCAGAGTTTGAGTTTCTATGAGAATCTGGAATCTTGACAGGTGGAAAGTCTCCACGGAAACAGTAGAAGCTGCTCCTGGCGAATCATCTGGCGCCCAGATGATTCCAGGGGCGCAGATGTCAGGAGTGCACGTGTGCTTTTGATCACTTCATCAGTTCGTTCAGTTGATCACTCGGTCCAAAAGTGCGTCCCTTGACTTTACCCTGCTGGCTCCTGCTAATCCCCTCATACAAGCGCTTCGATCACAGAAATGTTTAAACAAGTCATATTAATATGGATCTATCAACGCTTGCTTGACCTTTGGCCAAATGCTAGACCCGCCAATCACTCCAGCTGGGTCAAGCAGAGAAGAAAATTGATGATAACGTGCTTTTGTCAGTAAAACCAACGGATGGGTTACACTTTCTGTGTCATCAGGGTCGACTTCCACACGGACTGGAGCACCGCGTCATAATTACAGCTCAGATCAGCATTTTACTGACTATTCATCCAGCTGAGAAAATATTGAGAATCTAATCTGTGCGAACGGTTGTAAAGGTGTAAAAACAACAGCAGAAGGGGCGTCACCCTCGCTCTGATTGATGGACAAATGCATGACCTCAGGGTCAAGTCTGACCCGAACACAAGCGCGTCTTCAGCTGTCGTCGGGGAGGCTGTCAGTCAGGCCTCTTCACCTGTTACGCTGCCTAATTACACAGCGTCTGAGTGCCGAGATGGATTAAGCCAATTTCCCCAACAGCAGGCTGGATAATGGGACGGTTCATTCTGCTAATTCTTCTGTGGATCAGATAAATGCCAGCGTTTTACAGACTGCTAATCAACCTTGTTATTAACCGCACAGTCGCGGACTCTGCTGGTGTTATTACCACTTTGGTCCCACTAAAATTTCTTCATCATTATTCAATTAATGGAGGCTGGCTGATGGATTGTATTCTCATCTGGTAGATTTTAATGATTTTATGTTCAGTTATGCAATTAGTATCGTTTAAAACACATTTAATACGTTAAGATGCATTGGTTATGTTTTATGTAGTCTCTTAGAGCCGTGAAGCCTTTTTTAAAACCAATTTTGTTTTATTAATATGTTGTTTCACTGACAGCAAAAGCATTTGTGTCTTAAAATGTCAAACTAGCCTTAACTGTTGATGGAAATTAAGTTTAACATTACAGAATGCAATAAATAATCACAATATTGCTAACATGCTAATGTAGCAAGAGATTAAAGCGAGTTTTTGATTTTAGAATTATCCTAGAAGAACAATAAATGATTTTGTTGTGCTGAGATGCACCACAATATTTCACCTCTGATAGATCTGAAAATATGAACGTGAACATGTAGTGGCCACAGTAGTCAGATAAATGTTTATTGATTTTTCTCCCTGCATTTCAATTCTGTTAAATGATAAGCTACATTAAAACGATCAAAACAGTTCAGCCATACTTCAGGGCAATGGTGAATATTTGTGTTGACAGCAAATCTGCACAGTAAATCACAGGACCCGAGCACTGCACGAGGATTCACTCTTATTTAGGACGGACACTAGAGAGGTCATGCTGGAGGAAACCTACGGGACGATTCTGGAAGGCTGAGGAGGAAACACAGTAAACTACCGAGTATGCAGCTGGGATTACAGCAGATCACATCATACAGCAACAAACAAACCAGCCTTTAGTCAGTACAGAGAATATCGATAACGGTGCTACGAGTCAGCTACAAACACCACACCAGGTCACCCTCTGAAGCCCACAGCGGTTAGCATCAGTCCTGGAGCCCTCCCTCCTGCCCGAGGACGCGGACGGCGCTCCTGTCAAACACCACATGGTGCCTGTTCATGTGTGTGTGTGTGTGTGGGTGTGTGTGTGTGTGGGTGTGTGTGTGTGTGGGTGTGTGGGGAGTCTGTTCCTGCCTCCCAGGCTTCATTAAAGCAGATACTCTTCAGCAGAACTTCTCACTCACTGGTGCATAATTCACCAACACTCGTGGAAATCAGAAGTGCAGAACATTTTCAGAAGGTCTCTTCTCAAGCATAACACAATATACTTACATTTACTTTTTGTACATAGAAAATTTTGACAAAATGTCATGCACAACACACTTTCACTCTCTCTCTCTCTCTTTCTCTCTCTCTCTCCAACGCATACACACACACTTGTAAGGCTTTGGGGTTTTATTCAGATTTGGAGCACATCATGCAAACACCAGTGTGTCAGTGACACACTGATGTCATGCAACAGTGAACTAGTGCTCCTGTAAATCAACATGCACACAAACTTACTGTCCACCACAGAGACCACGGTTGCATAAATTTACAACAGTCAACAGAGGCGTATGAGTGGACGAGAGTCTCCGCTAACAAAAAACAACGGGGGGGCATGGATGTCCAGAAGGTCTTTCATATGTCTGTAAGATCAAAGGAGTTGCTTTGAAGTTGTGGTGAAGAGCACCGCCTGTTCTGGGGCTCCTAATTGGCAAGACTTGGTTGCTTGGTTGCACAAGGTTGCCCACAGACGAGGAGTAAAAGGTCTCGAGCTTTATTTACTCGAGACCGTTAACCAGTTTAAAATCCCAGAGACGAACATCTGCAGCCGCGCAGGTATCTTCTTTTAGATCGCAAAGACCGATGGGTTGACAGTCGATGGTGAGCTACGGTGACCGCCGCCACCGATCTTTCAGATCTTAAAAGTTACAGCCCCTTGTTGCCATGGAAACCGACACTAAAGGACTGTCATCGCCGTCCCAAACATCTGCTCGGGGACATCTGTGGAGTCAAAGAGCAACGCAGAGAATAACAGCAAATACTCTGATGCTGAACTTGCAACACCTGCATGTGGAAAAGCATGCGATTCCTGCAGGGGGAGTGGAATACTGCCCCTTCTTGGTTTTTAGGCCACTGCAGTCAGTAATTGAGATTGATATATTAAAATAAAAGGAGGCGGCGTGTATATAGTCTATTTGTGTCGTGCTAAACTTATCTAAACAGCTTTTGTGTCTCCAACAAATGCTTCAAGACTGAGAAGCGGTTCAGGAAAATAAACGAGAGCTAGGATTGGAGCGATACACCTGACAGGTTTATAGATGCAAGTGGGTGATTAATGTGAGCTACATCACTGAGGTTTCCGTCTTCATCACACTGACATCTATAATCGCATTATACAATCATAGTCTAACATGCATTAATAATCAGAACAGAATTGCTTTTCCTTGTGCATGTAAATGTGTCCATTGTGGCTGCTTTGTTTGTGCCTCGCCCTGCCCTGTAGGAGGCGGGTCACGGCAACTGGGATCAAAGGTTCATTTGCACATCAGGATGTGGTTCCACTTCAAAGCTCCCCACGATTGGCAAAAACCATCTGCCAGCGCCGCCGTGCAGACAGCGTGGCGTCACATCTGGCCGTCCGTGTGTTTGTGTCGTATTACAATGAGAAAAGCAGGGCGTGCAGGACAAACGCAGTGCAGGCGAGGACGCCGGAACGGGTGGACGCACAGGTGTCCTGCAACCCTTGATCTAGCTGGAGTTGCCAAGGAGATAGGGCCACAAAAAGGGGAAAAAAAAACAAAACCTTTCAGCCATCATGTTAATTTGTTGCTGTGGAAGCCAGCTTGGGTTTAATGAGCATTCATTATTGGGAGCGAGCGAGCGTGCTCCTGGTTGGAACCATCAAATCTTCATCCTTCTGTCTTTCCATCAAAATGTTCACTTTTTTATCTAACTGGAAAAGGAAGTGAAATCTTCTCTCTTCCGTCTGTGCCCTTTTTCACCCTTATACTTCGGGGTCGTGGGTCTTCAAAGCCCTGAGAGCAGCTTCGTTAGCGGCACCTCCCGCTCTCCCAGCAGCGTGTCCCTCTTCAGGCTGGTGCCTTTGTTCACCACTTTGAACTTCACTGACAGGTTCTTCACCTGAACCGAGCTAATGGAGTCGAAGAAGAAGTCCTCGTTGAACAAGGGGTTGCGGCTGTTCTTGATAATGTTGCTCCGTTGCTTCTGCAGCTTTCCTGGGTTCAGGTAGACCGACACGCAGCAGTGGATGCTCTTGATGTCGCAGTGTTTGTCGTACAGGCTGTCGGCAGCCAGGACGCGGATGAGGAGGCGGGAGGTACCGGAGTCGTAGTTGACGCTGATCCTCACCGACCCGCCTTTGTGCAGGCTGATGGTGTGCTCTCGATGGAGCCCGTGGTTGGAAGCGCTGCCAGCACCGCCGCCGTGGAAAGCAGGCACGTGGAGTCTCCGCTGGATGTTGGGACTGGGCTCGGCTGAGCTGCACTCGTCGGTGGAGAGGGAGCTGTGGCGGGCGAAGGTCCGCTTGGCTTTCACCACTTTGGCTTGCGTCTCATGGGTGAAGATCTTGAGGAGGGAGGCGGACCTCGAGAGGAGCGGGGAGCTGAAAGGAGATGATTCGGCCGAGGAGCAGGTGTCGCTTTCGCCACCGCTGAAATATCTGTAGGGGTTCATATGAGTGGCGTTGAAGTCGGCTGGATTCAGGTGGGTGCCCCCTTCGCCCTTCCTCTTCCTCTGAGTGTTCGGGGAGGTGATGGGACTGGTGTGTTCACAGTGGAACAGCGACTCTTTACGGCGAGTGTGGGGACTTTCCTTCAGTGTTGCAAACCCGTAAGGCGTGTGAGTCTTGGGGACATAAGGCAACGACATGGCCGTCTGCGACTGCGGATCCGCGTTCGTGTCTCCGGCCACCACATCGTCAGCGCTCTCGATCTGTATGATATGCCGGTTTGCTACCTTCAGCAGGTTCTTGGTGTCTCCTGCGATCTTGGCTACCAGGCCCGGACTCTTCGGACTGCTGATCTTCCTCCCGACGCCGATGGTTTGCTCTGAGGTGGAGGGTTGCGGTACTTCTTTGGGCTTCACAGTGGGAATCTCGGGTTCTGGTGGACTGCTGACAAGCTTCGGGGGAATGAAGAAGTCTGGGATCTTGTCGGGGGTGAGGACGTTGCTGTAAGATGGCGTGACACCTTTCCTGTCCCCGGCATTTTCCCCCTGCCGCAGCACACTGGTCTCCACCGACCCGCGGATCTTCTCCAGGACCCACATGTTCCCACCAGAACGTGGGATCCCTGGGTGGGCGGAGTATATGCAGTCAAGAGTGTCTGCAATTAAGAACAGGCGGAAGGAGCCATCAGACGAGAGAAAAGAGCGATATAGGAAGTTGGAGTCTTTGATAGAACAGGTTCAGCGTGTGAGATCTAGCAGCACCTAGTGATGACGACACGGACTGAAGGAGGAGTGGGGGTCCGTCTGCAGCGGCTGCAGGGGCACAAGCTGCATTTTAACACCACTGAAATTCACAGTCCAGAGATCCATCAGTTCATATTCGAACCTTACTGTTGTGTAAACACAGAAAAGCAGCCAAACAGAAGCGCAGAGGGACCCGCCTGAATAACCAAATAACTTAAGTAAATGAAAACTATCAATCATTCTCTACTGCATACACCGTGTAACAACAGTTTTGTCTGTTAGAGACACGGTTGTTTAAATGAACACTGGGATATTAAACTGAAAAATGCTGAAAAGCCTCATTACTTGAGCCACTTCAGAGGATATAAAAGCTAAAATAAAAGGGGAAAAAAACAGCTGTCTGCGTTGCAGTTTTCCACGTTTAAATACGTTGGGAAGCAAAATTTTAACAGATAAATGATTTTGAATGATCCACGACGAAAAGCTTTAATCAGGAATACAGTCACATTATTCCCTCCTCCTGAATCTTATTTAATTTATTGGGATGGATGCTGATAGACTCATATACGTGCGTAATCCGTATAAATGCGTTTTCTACTGAGAAAATTCTGATTCCATCCTTCTATTCAACTAAAAAGATACTTCAGATTAGATTTCTACTTTTTTTTTTTTTTAAAGGCTTTTACTTATATCAGGCCAAAGGCGCTGCAGCTATAAAAGTTACCAGCGGATTTTCCGTTCAACAGGTGTCGGACAGACCTCACCAGCGTGCCCCCCCACCCTCCACCCCCATCCGCCTCTGCAGAAATGCAGCAATGATGGACTTACGTCGGTGCAGAAGTAGTCCAGGTTGTCGGGAACAGGTGTCCTTCGTGCGCTCTCCGCCCGTCTGCGCTCCGGAGCGCCAGTCGTGCGCTTTTATAGACGGCAACAGGCTGCGGCTGACCAATGAGATCAAACCCGGGCTGCTCAGCGGGATCGCCAAGAACTGGCGCTGGATGCGCTTCACAGGCGGAGGAAGCCTCACAGGTGGGTTTAACACGATTAAACAAGTCAGTCAGAGCTGCTCTTGCGCTACTGGAAGCCTTTTTTTTTTTCTTCATCTTCTTTTTTTTCCCGTTTTCCCAGAGATTAGGAGCTTCTGTGAATTCTGTCTCTGATCGGGAGGATAAAGATCACACAACACGCTTTAGCTTTAGTTTTTATTCCCCTCCGTCTGTGTTTGGGTCTAACCCGGAGCGATCAGTTTCCCTGGAAACTTTGCTATGGCAACAAATGAGCCCACATTTCTGTCTAAAATGGGAAACGGGGCCTCGCTGGTTTCATTGATCCGCGGGAGAGAAAGCACTTCAATTAACCAGATCGCTTTGTTTTTGCGGCGGGCTGAAAGCGCAGAGATCCAGCCTGGACTTCAGGGGAGGAGAAGACCTGCAGATTCCAGCTGCTGAACAAAAGAAGAGCTGGAGAAAGAAGAGAAAAGCCTGAGTGGGCGTCAGTTTAGAAGAGAATGTAGCCTGTCACGGTTAACGGAGCAAAATAAACAGAGATTATCGTGAAGAACCGGTATCTCAAAAAAAAAAATCTGTCTTTAAATATTCCCATAGGTGTTTCTGCATATTAAACATTGATTACAGCGCAAAACAAGATTTCAACCTTTAATTTCTCACCCGTGGATGTGAACAAAAAAAATAATAACAAATAATATGTGAAAAACAAATGGAAAAAACACAAACCTATCCATCAACAACGTGCAAATACATGTGCAGTGTTTCCCAAGCCCTGTTCAAACACGGTCTGTGCACCTTCATTAAGGGCAAACACAGACAGAAATCCAGGCCCACACTGAACAGACCTGAAAAACAGCCCGAGGAGCTGCGACAGTCAACTCATGTGTCCAGGCTGTCGCATCGGACCCGCCTCCACATGGCATGAAAACCACCTCAGCTATTTCAGCGGGAGAGAATAGCATCCGTCCCTCTCCCGGGTCCTCCTCCTGGGTCACTGTAGTCCCCACCTCACCACCTCACCACCTCCGCCTGCTGCACCTGTCGGTCCCACGCGTCTGCACAAGCACACGGGTTCAAACAACTGATGCACCTGAGTAGGACAGTGTGGCCGCAGACGGGTGGATGTTGAATTAAAGAAAATCAAAGCTGATCAATATGGAAACGGTGTCTGCTGAGGAGCTTTTGAATGTCACTTCACTCCAACCAGAATCCTTTAATGAGATCGGTTGGCGGTGATCTGCAGACAAGGGCGGACTACAGCCGGAGAAAAGGTTAACGTGTCTGTTCTCCTCCCATTAAAGTCCCGGGCCTCGTCTCTCCCACAATGAAGCTGTTACAAGCCCCAGAAACATTACACACGTCCTGATGCAAAGATAAATCTGCTCCGGCGCAGAGCTGCCTGGGTCTGCTGTCCAGGACAGACTGGGCGAACATGTGGGAGGAGGTGCAGGCAATTATGGATGGATGCGGTGGAGGTGGTGCAGTCCAGAGAGTGTTTTTACCACCGTGACCACACGCACGCACGCACGCACACAGGCAGACGCACACACGTCACACTCCCCGCTGATGTCCTGTTGACTTCCTGGGTGGAGGAGGTGTGCTCTCGTAGGTGGAAGATGGTAGGGGGCTGCAGAGGGTGCAGTGAAGGACAGAAGATCTGAAGAGACTCCATGTTGGAGCTCAGAGGAGGCAGGGATGGACCTGAGCTGCTCTCAGACACTCGGAGGCTGTACAGATCTACATTCTGGTGACGTGTCGCAGATTGATGGCTTTCATTCTGCGCCATCAGCCGCAGGTGGGTCAGGAGGAGAGAAGCGGAGAGGAAGAAGCAGCCGACAAGGACAGTGATTTTAGACATGAAAGAGTATTTAAAAATCACCTGAATTATAGCTGATTGAAGATTAAAAAGCTGTTACAAAACTTTTATACAGGTTTGAAGTCAAGTCAGGAGGCTAATTTAAACCTCGAGCCAGCAAAACCAGGTCGGTGCTGCCCCCTACAGGCAAAGCGTAACATAACATCGATTTAAACTGAAATAAAGCAACTAGAAATGGACTCGGAGCAAAAAAAAAGAATTATTTACCAGGATTTATACTCATTTTCTGCTGCAGCTGATGTAGTTTTGAAATTTGACAACTATATCTCGTGTCAGCTGATGATCATATTTGAATTCTAAGAAAAAGCAGATTTTGTCTAAAATCTTTAATTCATATTTATGTTCACTAATTGCACATATATCCTGAATTTACTCTTCCAAGAAATCATTTCCAGCCTTAATAAAAAGACAATATCTAATAAAGATCTTTATTTCAGATTTTAAATAGATTTACAAACATAAGAAAAAAGAATATAAACAAGGAAAAAAGCACAAGTGATCGTCAAATATCCACGTGTGCATAATCAATGTAGAGATTGTAAACAGTCCTTTGAAGCCAACAGACAACAGTGGTTTGACAAAAATTAAAACTCATTCACACTAAAAACTAAAAGGATGACTGACGTCATGAACTCTGCACCAAGAGGCCTTTTCCCATGAGCCATCTCAGAACACTCATGTCCATATGCAAAACGCTTAATACAAACATGTCACGACACATTTCAGAAATGAAAGATTACATCAAACTGTAAAGGCATAAAGAAAAACAGCCCTCCACTCTTTCACAAAAGCAGTTAAAATCAAGCAGAGGGCTTGAAGAAGCCCCAGAGCAGACCTGACACCACAAAGTCGTCATTAAAGCATGCTACACATTTCCCCATTCATGCTCAAAAGGTCAACCCAACCCCATTTCTCTCCTGTGCCTCTGGTCTGACGTGAACCAGTTGGTGTCCGCACGCGC
>BJFM01003053.1:72850-102194 GCA_016586285.1 Arothron firmamentum
AAGGTAATTAAAAGTGTACATTCTAATCATGCAGTACACAAAATTTTAATCAAATATGCACAGGAAAAATTGATCAGAACATTGATTAGGTGGCATGTTTTCCACTCTTGATCAATTATATTCAGGAACTGGGAATACACATATTTTCTTGTCAACATTCCTGAAAAACAGCTGATCACATCTGTATTCACACTCTATTACTGGACAGAAGTCTTGATGAAATGAGGGACCTTATGTTCAGGTAATATGTGTCATAATCAGAGTTGGTATCTACAAGAACAGACCCATGTGGGGAGGGTCCAACCAAATATATATGATCGGAAACGCTACCAAATCAGCGGTATTTGCTGCTACTGATAGTGGATTGGGTAACGCAAACGTCCATGAGGCCATCTGTGCCCATCACTGCATGTACAAAACAAAAACAAACAAACAAAAAAGCAAGGCAGTTTCTGAAGAAAAAAATGAAAAAGGGGCAAAGGTCTACCTGGATATACGCCTGCTGGGTCGTTACTACTGTGATGGTGACCTCGGATGTGTGCCAAAAAAGAAAAAGGTTGACAGGATTTCTTATGAGCTTAAACACATCTGCATTCTGTCAGTAGAGGACTCTTTACAGTGGAAATTACACTGCTCACTGACAAAGAGGGAACTTAAAACCATCGCTCTCTCCTTACAGGGAGAATTACCTCAGCAAGTTGATACACGGCTGTTTTTTTTTTTAAAAAAAGAAGAGGGTGACAGTGACCTTTGTCAACGTGCAACAGCATTTTCCCCACAGCTGGAAAGTCAGTTAACTTGACATTAACTTGACTAAAAACCCTTCAACATGGCTGCAGTTGTAGTATTATCATAATAATCCATTTGACAATTGAAGTTGTTAAGCCTAGTTTGATGATAAAATGCCCGCATAATATTGTAGTACCAGTTTCATTTAAGCGTTCTTATGTCCCTTTCCACTAACTTTCTTCATAAAAGCAATGATGAGAATTCTGAGTCAGCTTGGCAAACACCGGTAAGGCAGAGCAAACCTAATCATCTACCCAGATTCTGCTGATCCAGACAAGCAGATCTGCTCTGAAACATTTGAAAATTATGCCTTCACTGTTTAGTCTCTGCACCGTCTTCTCTTGGCTCCAGGTCAGTGGGATCGTTTGGGTTTTTCAGACCTACATAAATCAATGTGAGATGACAATTTTTTTTTTAAAGAAAATTGAGATGAAAGTGCAGACAGAAGACAAACAAAAAAAGAAACCAAAGACAAAAAAAAAAATCTCAACAACTTCAAAACAGCATAAACTCAACTTGACAATCAACAACCGAAATCCAAGTACATTACACCATGACTGTCAAAGACCACGGGGGGACGACAGGTACGAGAAGATGAGGAACATCAAGAAAGAGGAGTGTTGTAGAGTTAGCGTCTAGGGGAAACTGACAGAAAACTGGGAAACAAAACAAGAGAACACTGAATGAGACTGATGCGGAGTGACCACACAGTGCAGAGGAAATGTGGGATGCTGAAGGAAAATTAATTTTGCAAACCTAATGACTAATAAATATGATTATACAGAAAGTGCCAGCTGCAGTGTTTTTGTAACATGATTATGTTGTGTTTCAGAAAGGAGGGGTGTGGCATGGTGGGGTCACGGGCACCCTGGAGAGGGTGGGGGGGGCTGTTGCACACAATCAGCACTGAGAGAAGGTCTGCTTGATCTCGTCCAGCACATTCCCAAGCAGCGTCGGCTCATCGCATTTAGCATCAATGGACACTGTCTGACCAGACTGGAGGTAACAAAAACATCAAGTTAAATGCTCTGTTTTTACATAAGTGATCAGGATTTTAACTCTGTTCACTCACAGTTTTGACCAGCAGACAGACATGGTGACCCTGGATGGACCTGCTGTACATGGAGGCACAGGAGTCGATCCGTTCCACAACTACTCCAGTACAGGATAGAGAGAAAACCACAGCAATGCTCAGAACAAGTGTGGCTCAGAACAAATATTCATTACGGTTACATCATGCAATTTTGGTTTAGCATCACAGAAACATAGTAAACCACAGTGTCTACTTTAACGATTAATATGAGCCTTTCAGGGTGAGAAGTTCAAAGGTTCCAGTGTGTACCAGAGAAATGATGGTGGAAGCAGATCCTGGCCAGGACATGGTGGAAGGGCATATCGACTCCCTCCAGCCTGATAGAACTACTCTTCAGGTCTCCAGACTCTAGCAGCTTTGAAAAAGCATCACTGGAAAGACAAAAGCCACACAGATATATGCATCGATATGACTGACCACCAACTCAAATTCCCTAATGCTAACACCGTTTTAACAGTGTTGGAGATCATCTGCCCACAGAGAATAGTTGAGGATTCTGATACTTCAAATGAGCCGATACACCAACCTGTAGCAAGGAGTAGTGATTAGGTACGAGGTGCAGGTAAAGTGCAGTTTGAAGTCCAGTTTCTCATGAGTGGAGGAGTCCTCATTCTGTGGAAACAAATATGTTAAATGATATCCGATTAGTCTTCTTGGTCTGGAAATATTTGATGAAGAGACATAGTGCACAGGTCATCAATTAAAAACGGTGTGTGTGTGTGTGTGTGTGTGTGTGTGTGTGTGTGTGTGTGTGTGTGTGTGTGTGTGTGTGTAGGTATGCACCTTTACTATAAAAGTGAGAGTTCCCTTCAGTTTCTGCGACATTACGATGCTCTGAACAGTGAAGACAAAACGTGCCTCATTGGAAACCCCTGAAGGACGAGACTGGAGCTTTAGCCATGTTTGAAAGAGAGTAGTAACCATCAAAGGTTCCCAGTTAGCTAAACTATCCATTTTAAATTCAATTCCTTGACATACAGGTTTAAAGTGAAAAAGGCTTAAAAACACTACATAATTAATCAAAAGACAATGAAGAGCTCTGCATTTCTAAAATTAGCTCATTCATTGCAGACAGCATTTGTGGAAAATCACTGACCCGGTGGGAGTTGGAAGGGGACAGTGAGGCCATCATGAGGACCTGAACCTTCTGGCCTCTGCAGCTTAGAGTTAAGAGAATCCAGGACGTTGAACTCCATGGATTTAAGAAAGCTGTCACACTTGTTTTCAAATATGACAGACACCACCACCTGACTGCCATCCTGCAGATTTCCCTGGATGTCGTAAACCTCAGAGGGGAGAAACACGTTTTTTAATTCATATATTCACCTGCAGATGAGCGGAGAGCATACACAGCAACTCTGATACATAAACCCAACAAAAGAGCACAGCTTTCAAAAGATACCAATGAGAGCAAAAGCAGAATGTTCACAAAGAATCATTGCTGTAGAATCACAGAAACATTTCTAGATCGGTAGATGCCCCAAGAACAGAGAGAAACACACACATGAAAAAAGTTAATTTTACTCTGTCACTTCAAGCAGTACCTCATCTGCATCCTCCATCATCTTTAAAAGAGAGGGAGAGAAGAGAAAAAACATCTGCATATCTGTTTTGTACTCCTGCACGGCTGTTTTATGGGAAAACATTTCATAATATACTTGTTCCAAAATTAGCCTAATATCTGCAAGTGTATAAACACACCCGGCTGTCCTCATTCACTTTAATGGCATAGTGAGAGGATAACAATTGGGTTTTCATTCCTGCGTGAACTGTCTCTTTAAAAAGAGCGAGACCTGATTATGTATTGGGGACACAGCAACAACTGAGCGCAAACATCACATGATCAAGCATGTTCACCATTTGCATTAAGCAGACAAACTTTTGGTCTCTTAATAGCAACATCAGCACGTCTACTGCAATGATTGAAAAACAAAAAAGTCTTAACATAATTAAAACTGAGCGAATCTGCTGTGTTGTATAAAAATGACAACACTGTTACAGCAGCATGATCACTAAATGCTGTGCAACAACATGAGGCTATAGGGTCCACATTATGATTAAAATAATGAGAAACGAATCTCTACGCACACTTATAAAATGAAGAACTGTTCCATCAACACTCACCATCTTGATGTACAAGTTTTCAGCGAGCAGTCTGTAATTTGACATGGGCTGAAAGAGAGAGCAGCTCGTGTCAGACCAAGCATGCACATACGGTGGGTCATATAGGAAACATGAGCTGATGCATAAGCAGCCAGCCTGAGGGTTTAAACTGACCGGCAGGGGTTCTTCCTCCTCCACGGTGCCGTTCTGCACCGACTCCTCTGCACCTCCGTCACTGTGGTGATGGAGGTGATGATGCTTCTTCTTCTTCTTCTTTTTCTCCTTGTCTTCCTTCTCTTTTTTCTGCTTCTTCTTTTTGTGTTTAGAGGACTTCTTCTCATGGAGAACCAAAATAAAAAAACAACCATGATTTATTATATTAAAAAAACACAACTGAAGTGGTGTTGCAACATTTACAAAATGAAACAAGAACTCTGTTATATCTTTGAAGCAAACTTGAGAAAAAAAAAGCAGCCAATGTGCTGCACACTGTCAGGTCCATGTGAACTGGAATATCGAGCATAGCTGCAGAATTTTGGACTTTGACTTTATCAGCTGTGACTCACGGTCTCTTCTGCCTCAGCGTCTTTGGGCTCATCAGGTTCAGAGTCTGGCGCCGTGCCCATGACCGTGTTGGCCAGCGAGGCTTCTTCTGCTTCTGCTACTGATGCTGCTTCCTGTTCACACACACGTCAGATAACATATGAGTGACCAGAACATGCGACACATGAAGTGGAGCGAGCCATTTCTGTGTAAGGAGGTAAATGAAGGGAACTCAAACCTGACACTCAGATTATCGACATCACACTCAAAAAATGCACCTACTGCCCTTAGTCAAACTATTAAAGTGCTTATAGTATATATAGAGCTACAACATATATTTATGATCATTTCCCAGTCGTTACAGCTTAACCATCTTCTGCTTTTTTACATTTTTGGCAACCTACATGAGCTGACTAAGACTAGTGTAGCCCTTCTCTGGGACCTGACATGCACCGTTTACAAATGCAGTTATGTATCTCTACATCAGCTGTGGATGGTCCACTTCTCCTCTATGTGTTAACTATTTTCCTCTTGGAATTAATACTCATATTCGAATGAAAACAGTAAAACACACAGGGTGACACAGCGGCTTCATGCCTTAATACAAAGAGAAACAGGTCAGAGAAAGGCATAGCGTGAGTAAAGTGAAGGAACATGACACGGCGTGTTCTAAAAAGCACAAAGGTCACAATGAAAAAAGGAATTCTGGGAAGACAAGGTATCTTTTTACCATTAAACTAGTTCAACCTTTCCTCCTTAAATATGAGAAATTGTAAATAATGACACTTATTGATGCTACAGAGGTGAGGATATATAGATTTTACAACGATGTACGATATGAAAAGCTCTGGCTCACCAGATTTCTTCTTCGTGTATGTTTAGCACCACAATCTTTCATAAAAAAAAGCTTGAGGTACACATGGCATGTGTTGCCACAAAAATATCTGAAACAAAATTGATCTAAGAAAAGATCTAAACACAGATAAATGATATATCATGGGTAACACAGCAACAGTTTTGGAACTACTTGGCCTGTGAACAATTTCCCCATTTATATATATTTATCAGACATAATTGTCAGTTAATTTTTTTTTTTATCAGGCCGACAGAAAATGAATTATCTGTCCGATAATAAACGTGCATCCCTACTCTGTCGATAACATTTTTGACAGTTATCCTGTAGCTGTGTCACTAAAACTGTCAATAATAAGAAAGGCAAATGGAAATGGCTCCATAGATGAGATTCCAACAACTCAATGTCCACATCTGCATGCTTGTAATCACTACCAACACATCTATGACAGGAGCTGTGGAAGAGAACATCTGACATTTTTAGAACAATACGCTTTGCACACAACGTGTCTGAAAACATCACACACATGCGTGAAAACAAAGAGCAGCTGTAAAATGAAAGAGGAATGTTAGATGACCTGTGAAAGGCAGGGAGTGGTGACAGAAGGCTCAAAGGAGTGTGGAGAGAAAACTTGAATCAAGAAGCAACATAAGGACAACAGAGAGGATTTTGTAAAGTCAGAAAGAGAATGATGTAGAAATCTGTGGACAAGATAGGAAAAGATAAGAGAGGGGGTGACTCAACCTGGGTGTTAGAGGGCACTGGAGCGTTTGACAGCCAGAAATCCAGATCCGAAACCTAAAACAGGGAAGGAGGGAGAGGAGGGCGAGGAGGTGAGGACCAAACGGGTTCTGAGTCTTTCCACTATTCATGAAGATGGACAGAGAATACGCGGCTCTATTCCATGAATACAGTAAGTATTTGGCAAGAGGCTACAAGCTGGGTTGAGAGAACCAACCCTTGGTCACTAACAGACTGACATTCAGACGGGAGAAAACAATGAGTCAATTTACACCATCCAAGCTTTAGTTAGCACGTGAGCCGAAACTGTCAGTGCTAAAATACGCTAAAAGTGGTCACAAGGTTTAAATGAAATGATTTAATAGTGAATGAATTCTGTGGTTACAGATATAAACCCTGTCATGAGGCTGGAGACAGTTGTGGGTATACCTCAGCACTGGTAGAGGCTGGCACTGCAGCCACTTCATTGGTTTCTTCTGACTGCACCACAAGATCATCTGCCTGAACTTCAAGAAGATCCGCCCCTTTGTCTTCATGTTTGTGCTTTTTCTTCTTTGTCTTCTTCTCTTCCTTGCTCTTCTGGAAAATGTTCAATTCAGTTGTATGTTAGAAACACTGTTAATCATTTAAACCAGCCATTAAAGTAGTTTTACCAACTCTACATACTGGGACAAATGCAGGTGGGACGCAGGAGAATCATCCATGGTAAAAAGCAGAACCTTACCTTTCTATCTCTGTCTTTATCCTTCTTCTTCACTTGTTTCTCTTTGCTGCTCTTCTTCCTGGGTTCTTGTGAAGCAGCATCTCCATCTTCTATAGGACTCTTTGGAGCCTCAGCTGCCCGATGTGCCCGGACTGGTAGCTTCTCACTGTCTGCAAGTGGCCTGGCAAAACAACAACACACAAAATACGACTGTTTAATCCATTTGAATTCTTAATTTTGCTGAATTTTTAATATTTGTTAGTGTCTCTGGTTAATATGCTGGAAAAGGTATGCAAAGATTTTTGAGACCTAGGGTTAAAGATTTTCAGGCAAATCTTCAGCACCAGCATCCGCAAGATCTAAAGTCATTCAAAAAAAAGCTTGATAACTTCTGTGAAAGCATCATTTAACTTTGTCCTAATTACACCAGGCTGTTTTCTTTAGTATCACAGTTTTCTATATTTTTATTTCTCTGTATCAATTACAAAGTACAGTGAAAACAACATTTTCCCATTTGGTGATAAGATTGGCCTCTCAGGCTGAAATTAGGTGCGCTGATGCCCCCTGGTGGTTATTCTCTGTAAAGACAAGGTGGTACCTGCTGCGCAACACCTTATTTCCATTGTTTTCCACTTTTGTTTAATTTTTTTTTGATGAAAAGTTTTTAAATTGTTAAAGACATTACACACCTGACAGCTAAATAAGACTATTCTTTTCAGTCTGAGTATATAGGTAACATTATATAATTCAAATTATTTTACATG
This sequence comes from Arothron firmamentum, assembly GCA_016586285.1. Lineage (NCBI taxonomy): Eukaryota > Metazoa > Chordata > Actinopteri > Tetraodontiformes > Tetraodontidae > Arothron > Arothron firmamentum. The sequence continues at coordinate 80,440 of BJFM01003053.1, forward strand.
ATTTACATAAAACCCATCATTGGATTTTAAAGTGCATATTTCTCCAACTTCTCTGTGGAGAATAAAGCTGAGAGTCTACTAGCTAACACTGCGATCTATTTTCTGAAGCACATTGATCTTAATCTTTACAATCAGAACACATGTCAACATGCTTTTAGGAGAGTATTCCAGGAGAACAGGCAATAGAAGGTTAGATCCTGAGAAAATCAGCAGCAACCAACTGACACAATCCTATTTCTAGGAGAAACTATCAGAGACATCTTATTTTTCTCTACTTTTATAAATAAATTGAACTGCCGTTTGTTCAGACTGATCTGCTGCTGATATTATCAAGCTTATAGAAGCAGGGTAAGAGAAAAGGAGAACAGCATGTTTTACTATTCCAATCAGCAAACTACAGGGGCAAAGAGAACAGGGAAGGAAGATAAAAACAACGCAGATACTGCAAGGTCCAAATGAAGAAAGAAAGAATGCACAGCTTTGTTAGCAAGAGGAGCAAGATGACCATTAAAAGAAATGGACAAAGAAAGACAGGCAGTCCAAAGTCAGGTCCTGGATAGGCTGATACTCACCTGCGCCCAGCTGTGTCCAACAAACTGCCCACATACAAAGGCAGTAAATGGGTGTGTGTAAGCGTAGAAGAGGGGAAGCAGAAAGCAGAAGGCATCAGAAGTGAGAGGAGGGAAAAGGGCCGAGTCACATCAGCTGTGACACAACACTGGCCTTTTTTAAAACATTCAATCTGACTTCAACGGCATTTGCATTTCCATGGCAAGAAAGTCACATAGCTGATGGTCAAAGCAGCGAGGTGACGGAAACCACAGTTATATACAATTGAGCCATAGCTGCGATCAAAATGGTTTCATTAATTAATTAGTGAATTGATTGATGGACTAAAATACTGTATGTCCAACTCTGTGGCAGAATGGTTTGGTATGTCCACCTCTGCTTTTCAGTCGTTGTCCAATTGTGTCACAGACTAAATACTCGAGAAACACCTCGGTCAGCCACATACCGGAAATGCTGGTGAACTGTGAGCTGAGACAATAAAGGCTATATCTTATTTTTGATTCAGAATATGGGTAATTTGCTGGTTAGCATTCATATTCTTTCATTTATTTTGCCTTGTTCCTGACTTCTGTTACAGCTGAGTGGCTAGTGGGTTAAAGTCCAAAGGGCAGCATGTCCAGGCTTGTTTGGATCATCTGTAACCTTTTCTGCTATCCTCCCCTTTGTTTCCCACCGGCTGTAACATGGCTTCCATAGCTAAATACAGATGTTTTGATGTGCTGCCTTCATTTGAGCGAAGGTCAGTAAAACACCGTTGTTACAGCGGCATGATCCACTGAAGAATTTGGATTTTAATCAACAAACTCACTTGTCCAGGTCAATGTCAAGGGCTTTATGAGGATCGTCAGGGTCTCGGTCATCATCATCGCTGGGTAAGGCATTCTGAAGTAATGAGATTATGAAAAAAAATACATGAATTGACAAATACATTAAGAAAAAAAACAAAACTGATTATTTCAGTTGTTTGAATGTTCATCAGAAGCATGTTTGATGAATTATATTTTGTCATGTGTCCGCTAAGACTCAGTTTCCATCACCATATCTTCCCTGTTAGAGCCATGTTTACGTGACTCGGCCGTACCTCTGGCATCTCCTCGGTAACAATGTCAACCATGTGAGCAGGTGTGATGTCCTCCTCGCTTTCTGGACCTGAATCGTGTTTCTTCCCTCGACTGCGCTTCTCTTTCCTCTTTTTCTTTTCTTTCTTTTTCTTTTCGGCTCTCTCTTTTTGCCGACGCTCCTCCTCCAGTTTCACGTACTGGTCAGACATGGGCAGACCTGTGTGTGGTTAAACACAAAGTACTTTAATGTCATTGTCAATAACTGGACAAATAATGAAAAGAGACTGAGGGAAAAAAAAGACTCAAATTGTGATTTATCCTCTGTCTGTTAGAGAAAGGAATCAACTTTAATACTGTCTCTCACCTGGGACTTTGAGAGGCACAGTAAGGTCAATCTGAACAACTGGGATGTGTTCTACACCAGTAGCTTCCTGATACACCTGCATATAAAATAATTTAAAAAATAAATAAATAAACAAACAGGAGAAGCCGTTACAAAGAGGTTTTTTTTTTTTAGCCAGGATATGCTCTTCTAATGATGCCTTGGATATCCCACCTTTTGCGAGGACGGGGAGGATTTGATGTAGAAAGGATTGTTGGCTTGCTCCTGCTTCCTGGCTTCTCTCCTCTGAGAGTCAGAACAAATAACCAGAAGGTATTAATAGATCATGAACAACTTGAAAACCTAAAATAGGTCGCTTAAGATTTCATGTGTTACATTACCCTCGCCAGCTCCTTCTCGTCCACTTCTGTGTGACGTGGCCGGGAGTGTTTGGGCTCCTCCTTGGCAAAAATAGCTCTAGGCTGCTCATCCTCAGATTCGCTCTCTGATGGAGGCTCATTGATCCAGGCATCCAGATCCAGACTGCATACATTAACACAGTTTACTCCGGTTCAACAAACGCTAGTGATTTATAGTCAGATCAAATTAAATAATAATGCTATCTTTACTCACCCATCAGGTACAGGAACCTTTTTCTGGGCCTTGGGAGCCACAGGATTGAGCTCTCCTGCAAACAGAGCACTGACTTCTTCTGCTACTTCTACATCCTTCTGTTGTAGTTTCTGGATGTACTTTACCAGCTGCAGGATGCAGGAGGCCTGAGAACAGAACAGACAAAAGTGGCAGTTGGCAAATTTCAAAGGGTATATATATATAAGTTACATTTTCAACAATATTAAAAGGCATTTTACCCTCTCTTGGACCTCCAGGTTGGCACTCTGGACAAAGAGTGGTAATCTGTCTATCATCAGCTGGCTGGTTTCCTGTGCTGCTGTGCTCTCCGTGTTTCCCTCCTGGCTCTTCAGCACAGTGGCAAATAGTTTGGCTGCATTCTGCACATACACCGCCTGGATGTGGCCTGGTAGTGTGGCCACCTTGGGACGCAACATAGCCTCCAGCGTCTGCATTGGGTTCTCCAGGTGTCTACAAAGAGGCGGTGTGGTTACAAAATTAATTTGTGCAAATACCTGCTGAAATATTTGACTAGACTGCTTATTTCTGTAAGAACTGTTTGAAATTCAAAGTTCTCCAGTGTCTCAAAAGGACAATGCTGTGAAAATTAAGTCATTATAACCACTAGAGATGCCTCTGTATTTTATGCCTATTTGCAACTTAACTTTGTTTAAATGCAAGAGTGTGAAGAGGGTGGGTGCAGTGGACAATATGCATCCCAAAATGGACTTACTCTGAGAATTCCCCACAGATCCAGGCTGCAGCATACAGCACTTCACAGATGCCCATTCGCTGCATGTTGCCTGTCAAAAGGTGGGCATTGTCGAGCAGAGTGGCCATCTGAGCGACGGCAAAGCCCCGGATGGCTTTGACCCGAATTGCTACATCCAGCATCTGAGAAGCGATAAGATGGCCGTGCCGGGTGCCCTCTAACCGTGTCAGTTCCACCAGGATGCTTATATACCTGTCAAACAAATACAGAAAATGAACATCGAATCTAAAGAGATGAGACGATGAGACGATGCTGCTCTGGGGAGACGGACCATTCAAAGTTGGTGATGTACTGGTAGTTGCTCTGGCTGCAGATATCGATGATCTTGGTGAGGAGTTCGTCTCTGTAAGTAGTTCCTTCTGCTTTGTCAACATGGAGCATCAGTTTCTTCACAATCTCCATCAGGTTCTTTTTAGATACCTAGAATGCAGATGACAACAGAACCACTGTCAATTTACATGTATGAATATAAAAAACAGCTAGAAAAAGTCAGGCAAATTTTAAAACACCCTAATAGCTGTTACTGAAACACTAAAGTTATTTAAGTGTGCATGCATATAAAAGAAATGGATTCATACCATGCCATAGAGCAGGTCTAAAGCCCTCAGGCGGATCGATTCATCCTTGTCATCCAGACATTGGAGGATGAGATCCTTATGAGACTGCACTGACTTGGGGTGGGTCTTCAGGATCTTTGACATCGCTAACAATCCCAGGTATTTCACTAAAAAGAAAAACATTAGAAAATTAACAATTACAACAATATTACTTTATTCTTGACCATAGGTTCATTTATAAATAAAAACCTCTTCTTAATAAATGTATATTTTAAACTTTCACATATGTAAATGTACATGACTGAAATGGCTATGCTTTTACAAATAAGTACTCTCATGACACCTTTAACAGAATTATTTGAAAGAAAAAAAACATATAGAAATGACACACTAGTTATCACAAAGGAAAGAAACACAAAAATGGAAAACACAAACACAAACACAGGACACCTGCTGGACACAAATGTCTCGTTTTACTTCAGCTTTCTTTTTCTCTTTGTCTGGCTTTTCTTTTCACAGAAAGTCTAGGTATTTCAAATTCAGAGATGCACTTAATCACGACCTTTGGTCAGAGTGCTCCTCAGATTTCTGGATCAATGAGTGTGTCTTTGATACTGACCTTATGCTGAAGTGGGACTGGACACTAAATCATACTGAAAATAGAGCCCCTGTATTTAGCACAGCAGAAGGGCTTCAAATGGAACGTCCTCTCAGAGCTCCTCTCTTTCTGCACTGTAACATTCAATTCCAGCTTCTCCAGAGAGATTACTGCTCATTAAAGTGGGCTTTTATAACATCGCTAAAGAAGAGAAAATCATTTTAAGATTAAAAATGTGTTAGTTTCTTCAACACTGACTATCTAAAAATATATACCGCATTTATTTTGTAGTTTATACCACTTTTTCATACCGAATGTATTAAACCTGATGCTTCTTGGTACATTGATTTTTTTAAGAAATGTACCCGATTTAATATTAACAGTTTATTTATGTCTAGTGAAACGTTTTCGACTATAATCATGAGGACCGTTAGGGAAACCTAAAACCACTGGTTCACATGTTGCTAATCTACACACAAACACTGTCCTCTACAAATGAGTCTCCAGATAACTCAAATCGCTGTCCAGTGTTGAACACGGACATCTAATTGAAGCAGCAAACCACGAAAACCTTTTCCCCTTCTGTGCCACAGGACAATGTGAATGTGGTAGCTGTGACTCGAGTGAATTGGTATTCCAAGCAGGCCACCTAATTGATGACATTTGAGTTATCCAGAGTCATGGGTTCTACGGTGGCAGTCTAGGGACGAACTAGTCCAGAAACACACAGACAATGAGAAAAAGACACACTGCAGGCATTGACAGAGGGCTCACAGTTCTGGTCCGAGTCTTCTATCAGGATTCGCAGTTTCTGCACACAGAGCTGTGGAGGAGACCAGACCAACAATGTGGGAATGAGAGCAAACAACGCCATAAAAAACACAAAAGCACACCCTCTTGTCTTAACACATCTTTGCAACACAATATCAAGTTTACAAGGTTCAAAAAGAGAGATTACATACAAATAAAAGTCAGTAATGAATGTCACATCTTCACAGAGATAATGTATCACAATCAGCTACTGCAAACAGGAAAAAGACAGTCATATATTTCAATGGCCCGTCCCATTTTAACTGTCCTTACTGAGTATAGTTCAGCTGGAGTGGAAACTGAGTATCCTCAGCATCCTGCATTAAACATTAGCACAAATAGAAAAAGGAGCACAAGACGTACCTGAATACTAGCACTGTGATTGGGCATCCCAGAGGACAACGAAATCAACACTGCAATGTTGGACAGAGTTTATAAGTTTGATCTGTCAATGAAACACTGTATAAAAGGATATTTGACTAAAATTTACAATTTGTGCAGCACTGACCACTACGTTTAACAGAGAACGCCAGAGCTCACCTGCAATCACAGTGTTGACACATTCATACAGCAGAGACATCGCAGAGGTACTGAGAGAGGAGGACAGGGAAGCAGGAAGCAGAGGGAGGCATCGCACATTAATATTGATATATGTATCAGAGCAAATGGGCCTAATCAGTGGAATAAAAGGTTTCCTCTCACCTGTGTATTAGGTTTGTCAGAGGTTCAATCAGCTTCTTCCCTAGCCGTGGCTCCAGGGGAGTGAGTGCACCAAACTGTGACACAAACAGGGACGATTTCAGTCCATCATTTTCCATAAGCCAAAGGTTTATTCATTCTTTTCCAGAACAGCTTGAATTTCAGGAGTGTCATATGCAGAATAGTCCTGAAACTGAGATTTTCCTCAATCCCACTAACTTACCAATTTAATGATCTTTATGAGAACCCAGTTATTAGTGGATGAGGTCATCAGCTTGAAGAAAAGTGGGGCCAGAGATAGGTAGTTCTTAGGGTTTCGACGAGCCAGCTCACAGATAACATTGACTGCAGCAGACTGGACACCTAAGGAGACAAAAAGACATTACATACAAACCAAGGAAGGAGGCTGTGTTTATGTGGCTATGAAAAATTAATTAACAAACAAATTCTCAGATGAAGGTTACAGTGACAGTTTTTCCAGATACCTGGGTCTGGGTCCTCCAACTTCTCCTTAAGCCTGGGAAAAGCGGGGCGAAGGGATTCCGGGTACTTCAGAAACACTTTGTACATAATCAAGACTGCTTTCTTTCTAATATAGGGCTTAGTGTGCGACATCTGTAGTGAAGACAAGAGTTCATACATAAATGCAGGAAAACACCCCTGAGCTGCTAAGATAAAACTGTGAGTGACAAAACGGTCCTTTCTAAAACAGCAAAACATTCTCTGTGGCTCACCAGCGTCATGATGTCATTGGCCAAGTCTCGAGCCAAATCAGGAGTTACAAAACAAGAGAGGCCAGTGAGGGCAACACCTGTGTCATACATGTTGGGACTGCTAAGATCCTGTGATTAAAAAAAAAAAAAAAGAAAAAAGAAAATGTTAACAAGGTTAGCTGACAGTCATGTTTAAAAAAAAGGAAGAAAACCTACTGACCTTCCGAATCTGATTAGTTGTCAGCATGATGACATCAGTGCTCTCATGAAAGCACTGTGAAGCCGCCAGATAGCCAATCCTCTGTTAAACAAAATTTTTAAAAAAAAGTCAAACCATGCAGTGACATACTGCATGTATTAAAATTAGTCCAAACATTCATCACATCTAATCTGCTTTTTCTTCAACTTTTGGTGGACATCTACGTGGAAAAGGTATGATGCTTCAAAAAAAGAATATTTTTATATCTAAATATTATATATTATTTTTTATTTATATGTTTTATATATAAATATATGTTTTTCCAGGATTTATCATGAAATTCCAGACCTACCTTGTATGTGAACTTGGATGAGCTCATGACCTCCACGATGTTGAATGCAGCCCAGCTGACATCATAGCCCAGCATCTGAAGCTGTGAGGCACAACAGAGACATGGAGGGATGTCAGTTAATAAAAAGAGTGGAGGGGAGCGCTAAGCTGTCCTTGTGCTGTGCAGCTTGATGATTCAGTGGAAAGCTTTCACAGACTGCATCAATGTAAATGTGAGCTTAAGTTAAAAATAGAAAAACTGCTTGGATTTAACCACAAAGTGAACAAACGCAGTTATCTAGGTAATCCTGGCCGAATTACACTAAAAATCTGACTGTCAATAGTGAATCCACTGCTTTGAAGTTGCAATATTGGATATATAATTAAGCTGAGTAAGCAGTATGTGTTGCTTAAAAATTCTGTTTACCTTTAAGGAGTGCCATCACCCGTGAGAGCTGGTCAGCTCAGAGGTGGCTCCTCTCAAATGAACATAAGTTTGCTGTTAGTTGTTAGCCTTGGTGTGTGTTTAAGTGGGGTTGCAGTAATGGATGAAAAACTGAGACACTAAGTGAACCTCTACTGATATTTTTAGAGTGCTGTATCGTTGCTTTATTACATGGATATAACACTGCCAGGCAGCTAATGTGAGGAGCGCAAACGCCTCGGTTGGATTAGACTGGTCACGCTGATGATCTCAGAATGAACAGGCGTGAGATGCAAAGAGCTGAAGCTGAGAGATCTTACGTATGTGAGCTTGCACACTGCATTGGCTTTAACGGCGATGTTGTCCTGCTTGAGCTCCTGCTTGATCTCGTCGATGCAGGTGGAGATATACTTGGCCTGAAGGCAAACAAAGGAGAGGCCAAAGCACAGACACCAGATCAGTTTAGGCAAGCTGTCATGACTGGCAAAGCAGACTGCTTTAAAAGGCACTATCCAAAGTAGAGGGATGCAATGATGACACGAAGTTTCTCGCTTTGGTGTAAACTGTAAAGTTTAGATACTGTTACTGTGTACAAAAGCAGCTCTCTGCTCCTCTGACTGCTCATAAACTACCATTTTCAGCAGCCCACCCTTAAATGCATTCAATATGTGCTGTTCTCCAAAAGACAGGAATCAGGTGGTTCATCTCATTCATAAGACCAAAATCAACCAACATCTACAACAGCAACAGCGAAGGAAACGCACACATATCGCTTTGTAGACCATGAGTGTGTGCTGGTCATGTGTGTGCAGTCATGAGACAACACAGTGACAGGAGCAGCTAAAGAAGGAGGAGGGGGAGGAGGAGGAGGAGTGAGCTCCTCCTCCAACTATTTTTTTAAATCAATGGTCAATTCAACTGGAATATAAATAAGTAGAATAGCAACCAAGAAGGTCAACAAGACAATCTTTCAGCCACAAATGCAGATGGAACATAAGATAATTTGGCTCCAGACTAAATAGAATAAGTGGGGGGGGGCAACAGTTCCAAATAGCCTTAACAGTCCATTGGATCTCTTTCCACATCTTTGCAGATCCCATAAGGCCAGATGACAAGAGAATGAACTGTGGAAAGGTTCCACACATGTGTAAAACAAACAGTGTATGGAAAAGGGCAGGCCGGCCAGGAAAAGTTCAGTATGTACTCGTGTGTGCAAGGACAGTATTAATATTTCAACAAAGTGTCTACTGTTGACTGGGTAACCATCACATTATCTGGGCTGCCCGGGTTGGGTTACCACTGCCCAGCAGGTTAATCTACGGACTCAATCAAGACATCAGGTAACAACAAGTGAACTTTCTTTGAAGGAAATCGGTTTAGAAAAGCACATGTTATATGATGCAAAATATATAAAATGCCTGATAACTTTGCACCTGCTTGGACCTGATGAGATGACTGAGGAACAGATCCTGAATAAAAACTGCCTTGGGGTCTGCAATACTGGCTCCTCTTTTCACACATGGCCCACAGTTTGAAGCAGGTGTGCAAAACACTGCAGCTTTGTGAAACCCAAAGGTAGCACTGGCTGCCTTCGACCCTCTGAGCAACCGACACAGCAGTTCTACAACCTGAAGAAGGCCACAGACCTCATAGAGGAGCAAACTGACAGAGGAGATCGAAGCGAGGCCGGTCCCAACAGTGCCATCTACCGGCACATCCCTCTGCTCTCTGACTTCAGCCCTGATTCTGTCATCACCCACAGATCTGTGGCAGGAATCACATCATCGACCACCATTGATCAGCAGTTCAAATGCACACAAACTGCAAATACACAGCAGAAAAGCCATGTATTTATTCAATTTAGTCAATCAAAGCGGAGCAGTTTTGGGGACGCAAAATTATCCATTCAATCATTAAAGAAAAAAACATAATTGAAAATGTCAATAACCGTACTATTAAAGAACAATAGCTACCTAATGGTAAATGTGTTGGCATAATTATTTCTAGTATATGCCTATTACGCTGTATTCTTCTGGTAAACGTGATATTCTGTTGAGTTACTGCTTTCTGCAACTGGTTAGTTGGCAGGCTAGCTAGCTGTCAGTGACAACTCTTAATTAAGCTTCCTTGTGTAAAGCCTGACGTGCAATGGTGCTATGAGTACCGGTACATATATCCTCACGTTTAATTTAAGTCCTGTTGAACAAACATTCTTTGAAGATGCACAAGTACTAAAAAACAACTCTATAAGTCTTAGCTAGAGGAGAGCACAGAGCTGGCGATAACGTTAGCTGACCAGTCTACCCAGCATTAATTTACCCAGCGTTTAGCTAGCTGGTCAACAAAAACGACACGAGAAATATCCGCAAACTTGGAAAACATCAATGGATGCAGGCTGAAAATCATCCAGGCCAGGGTGTTTTGCTCGATGGTCATTTTACCTCATCTTCCTTGTGATTCCTAATGCCACGTACTAAATCTTGTAGGTTTTTATCGAACATCCGATCGATGCTCCCTTTGACAATCTTCAAAGCCATGTCTGTCTGACTTGTACCGCTTCCGTCCTGCTGGGCCGGGCGCTTTCAGGAGGTGCCGAACGACCGTCCGGACTGTTTCTCATCCACCCGCGGCCGTGTGGGCAGGATCGACTGCTGTTTACCGAGTCCGGGCAGAAGAAGCTGAGGCCAGACGGGGCGTCCTATGCCGTAAGGAGAAGCTGGCGGTGGATCAGTGTAGGAAATGGCTGACAAAATGGCGTCGAAAGTCAGCTGACTAGAGTATTACAGTCATTGAAACCAGTGGGATTAAAGGTCCAGTACGCCCAGTTTACACTGGGGGACAACGCCAAGTTCGGAAAAAATAAAATAAAATAAACAAACAAACAAAAAAACGCCTGTTTATTACGTGTCCATAGTAATAAATTACAACTGCTGTGATGCAGCAAATTGGAATAAAAATTGTTTTTTTTAATTTAACGTAATTAGGGTTGAATCCAAAACACGTTGAGATTTATTTATTCAAGTCCCAACTTTAGTGATAGAAATGCTTTGCTAATATACATAGCACTAAAAACACCTGTTTAATGCACATGACAAGAAATGGCAAAACAGGCTGCAGCTACATGATGTCACTTGCTTCTCAGCTGTACACTAACTTCTTTAATATTAAAGTGGACACCGGGGAGATTATTGTGCTAAGTGTTTACTCAACAGCAGTTATATTTGAAGACAAAACTGTTCAGGCAAACATTAGCAACGCAGCTCTAGAAAAAAAAAAAGTTGCTGAAGCTGTTGAAAAATAAGTTTACAACTCAGTAAATGGCTTTATGTTTCATACATAAACAAGACCAAGAAAGGGCATTTAACAAAGAAAATACAAACGATCTCATAATGCCATCAGGCAAGAGGCCTTTGTGATGAAGCGGAGCCAGCAGGTGCAACCAAGTGTTGCGCGAACCTGAAGAGCCAGGAATGAACATCGTGACTCCAGTTCCCCAAAGTCAGAAGTGTTGAAAACGTGATCGTTCCATATACATATGGCATGAAGAACCGATGTGTTCATGAGATGGAAGAAAACAGTTGTGGCGGGGTAATCCAGGATGTTCTGATGATCGTATCAAAAGAAAACCAGAAAATGGGGAGGTGGGGGTCGCTCAGCGCCACAAACTATTACACCAATAAGCAGTTTGAGCAATGGGGCCTCTGGGTTTCAGGTCATCATCATACACAATGTCCAAAACATCTACAATGACAAAACAGATACTGTAGGAAAAGCTGGCCAGACGTCACACGGAGCGGCCGCCGTCTTCAGTTCTTGGTCCACGGTGGTGGCGGTTGAGAGGCTTTCAGCTTTCTACCGCAGCTGCTTCTGTCTCTGCTGGGATGGAGTTGTCTGCGTCACCGTACATGTGAGTGTCTTCCTCCACGGGGCTGCTTGGACTCCTCCTGAATATAAATGTCAGGCAGTCAGTGTGTTAGGTCGTATTCAAGTGTCATTGTTGTGGACACGGACCGTTCACCTGTTGGGGCTTGAAGCTGTGTTGTCATTCATTTCCTCTGGAGCTGGAGATTTAGGCTTGTCTTCCATTTCCTCTGTTTTCTGTTCCGAGGCTCCGTTCACAGGGGTGGAGTCTGGGCAAGACACATTTATTGATAGAGGATTATTGTGTTTAATGCTGTGACAGCTGCGCTGGAGACTTTTGTGACCTTTAACCTGTGTTTTTTTCCTGCTCGTTATCTTCCAACTCTTTGCCGTCTGATTTAGGTTTAGCTGCCATGTCCAGCTTGCCCACGAAGCGAAGTTTTAACTTGTTGTAGACGTCACTGGCTTTTTCCATCACCGCAGTGCTGGCTTTATATCGCCGGATCTAGATTATCCAAAACAGAGAAGGATATGGTGAAGATCATAATGAAAAAAAAAAAGAAGTGATAGAGCCAGAGACAGAAAACAAACCTTCTTCAGTGTGGCGATAACTTCGGCGTTCCGTTGGAGGATCTGGCTGGTTACAGGCACAGCCTCAAGTTCTTCCAGGGCTTGTAGACACCGCTCTATGTCCTGATAATGAACCAACAAAAATACTGTCACACAACCAGAAACTAGAGGTGCTTAGACAGATCAGCGTCTCTTACGGGGTTGTCCACTTTGAGTGCAAACTTTATATCTGTGTGGAGTTTCTGCACCTTCTCTTCTGGTGATGGCTCTGCAAATAGACACATATCATCGTTTTACACGTACTTGCATAGCAGCAGGAGTAGCACACAGCAGTGAATGGGTGAACCAACCCTTTTTCTTTTCTATTTTCTTCTCTATCGGCCTTTCTGGTCTGCGCTTCGGTTTTTCAGGCTGAGACCTAAAAGAAAGGGAACAAGGACTTCATTCAGTTTTAATGACGCTCCTCTAATCAGGTTTCCGCACCATCGTATGTTCTTCGCTGTGCCTTCACCTGGCTTTAGATTTCTCCTCTGAGCGTCTGGCTTTCTTCTCTTTTAACTCTTTCTCCTTTCTTTCTTTTCTCTCCTTCTCTTTCTTTATCCTCGCCTTCTTCTGGCTGTCGGGCTTCTTGGATGGCCTCTTCACCTTAGACAGCAGACAGGTTAACAGTTAGCGTCCTGTGTCTTTAGCTCACATCTGACCTGCAGTGTGAAGCCTTCATACCTCAGAGGGTGGAGGAGAGTCAGAGTCGGAAGGTGCAGGGATCGGGGGTGGGGGGGGCTTCTTGGACTTCTTCAGTGGATGATCATCGACGCCTTCATCTGAGCTGCTGCTGCTGTCACTGTTACTGTCTTTTTTGCGCCTGTCTTTCTTCTTCTTCTCATCTTCCTCCTTCTCTCGCTCCCGTAGCCTGCGGAGTTCTTCTGCCTCTTCCTTTTTCCTCCGCTCCTCCAGTTCTCGTCGGCGTTCCTCGTCCCTTTTCTTCCATTCGCTGATGGTGTCAGGTTCACTATCACTTTGGAGGAACACAACGATCCCTTTAACACATTAACCTCAGGATTCAGAGCAGAAGTTGAACGGTGTGTCGGGATGGAAGAAGCTCTGAGAGCAGCTTCACCTGTCGCTGTCGGACGAAGATGAAGGTGCTCGCTTTGCCGGGGCTGGCTTTGGTTTCCGTGCACGGGGCTTTGGCGCCGGCTTCTCTGTGATTAAGAAGGGAAAAGTACTGACCAACATGTAGTAGGATTTTGAGTAAAATAACTGATTCATAAAAAAGCTCAAAAGAGGTCAAACCATTCTTGCGTGACTGTGGTCCCTTCCGAGGAGGCGGATCAGAGTCCGACTCAGACTTGGAGCCCGACTGAGACTCGGAGCCTGATAGAGCTGGCCGAGGCTTCTCGTCCTCGGAGTCGCTGTCCATCACTTTCTTTTCTGACCCTGACCCCGAGTCTGAGTCAGAGGAGGCTTTCTGTGAAATGACAGACAAAAAGGCATGGACTTGAAGAAGAGCCGCCATTATTGACAATTACTAATACTCTTAACGTAAACAAAAGCTGACCTTTTTCTTCCCTCTGCCCCCTGTTTTCTTTGCTCCTCGAGCAACAGTTTTTTTCTCTGGAGTGAAATCCTTTGACGGTAAACCAGTGAGTATCAGTTAGAATCCGAACAGTGTTAGATCACCAACACAACCGTACCCTTAGTTTGTAATTACCTGGTCGCTGTTCTTGCCAGAGTCAGACTCTGAAGGTGTTGGTTCTGATTCAGAAGGGGAGCCGCTGTCTTCGTTTCTATCACTTGATGAGCCTCGAGCCTTTTTTGGAGGAGGAGGCCGCTAAAATGATAAAGACACATAACATTTAAAACAACACAAATAATAAAATATAAAGACACAAAAACTGCCATTAAATGGCTTTACCATTTTCTCATGTTGTGTACTTTTTTTTACTGTACTTCTGAACAAAAATGTTGTGCTGTTGTAAAGCTATTAGACAACGATTTTGGATATTATCTTGCTGGCAAACTCGCAAACCGGTTGGCAGAATAAATACTTTGGCAGCTGCTGGCTTTCGTTTCACTCCTCCACCCCTTTTTTGGTCTTCACTCCCAGAGTCTGAGTCCATATCACTTCCTGAGTCTGCTTTCTGAGGCACAGTTGCTTCTTCTTCATCATCCTCGTCGCTACCTCCACCAGCGTTGCTGCCCTCGCTGTCAGATGAGCTTGCTGGCTGGGGATGAACCATATAATAAGAAGATTTATATAAACGATTTATATAAAGTTGCTGCAGTTGTCAGAGCCAGTCAAAAATCCTGTAAAATCCAGCCAGCCCTCTGGGAGCTTCAAGCCATTTGCAATATTCTTGGTGACATTTTGGCAGGAAGCATTGGAAGCTCATAAAGATAATGGTAAAGATAATATTTGCTCTTTACTTTTGGTAATGTGACAGTCTTAAATCACATATGCTTCAGGATTTAGAACTTTTGAAATCAATAAAACTTACTGCAGGTGGGGCACTGTAGGAAGCATGTGGATTGTTCTGGATTTCCCATAAGCCTTCGTTGAATCCCTTTCTTTTGTTGGGCTTTCCATATCGGTCACGATACTTTTCATAGGCAAAGAGGTCCTTTGGTGCAAGGAATGCCCTGTTGAACAGAAAATTGTCAAGTGTAACTAACTGAACTCCTTAAAATACCACCTGGTGATATTTGGTGACAACAAACTGCGCCACCTAGTGATACATTAAGACATTACAAGTGCCCCCACGTCAAAGTTCTGTATCACTGTAAACAGTGTTTATCAGCTGTCTTTCAAAACATTTTATTCCAATTGTGTAAGAAAAGGTGGCATTATTACTAAAATCCATGCTCTCATTTAGGATGCTAGGACAAGCATACAGATCAAGGGGATAAATAAAATATCTGATTGTGCATGGATAAGCATGGAAGAGCCAATCAATTTGTTCTGCAATTAAACATCCCCCAGGGAATAGGTCTCCAGTCAGCCAGGATTTATGATAGAAGAATAAGCATTTATTGCTGAATAACAGTTAAGTTCTGCACTCACGTTTCATGTGTACCAAAAAAGAAAATTGGGATTTTATTTGGAGGAGGTTTCACTGCGCCATCAGCCACATCTTCAATCTGTAAACAAACAAGACAACCCTGTCAAAAAAATAAGGAGAAACTACTACTGGGATCGTGGGACTCGAGGATATTTTAAACTCCTAGCATTTATATCTTATGTAGCTTTAAGTTAATCATAAATGGAGGAGAAAGATTATGTAGACTAGACTACACCATCAAACGACAAACTGCCATTAGCTCTAATGTCGTCTATCAATTAATTTTGGCCCAATTGCATGGTTATTAAACAGCTACTAAAGCAAATATAGTATGGAAAATACAACATTCTAATATTTATATGCAAGCTATGCGTGTGATATGTACTATCACACAAAACCGAGGATACGCAGAGAACCTTCTATAGCGTCCCATGCACAGCAGCTCATCCCCTCCGCCCCTCCGGCTGCTGCTAACGCTAATGTGGCTACTTGCTTACCCGAGCTGGCCAGTGGGGGTACCCCTTCATTTTAGCGAAGACCAGGTCTCCGGGCTGGAAGTTGTGCGGCATTGTCCAGTTCCTCTGTTCAGCCTGGATTTAGAAAGTGTTCCACTGCGTAGCCTTTCCGTGCTTCGTTTGCTTTTTATGTGTACACGAAACCTGGAAACGGTGTAGTTAGCAAAGAAGCTAACAGTATACCAACGTTACCGCGAGAAGCGACAGCAGAGTGAAGGTAGCTGCAACAAACACTTCCAGTGCTCACATTTTTCAGAATAAAAAACGTCTTGCGATGGCTCAATGGACCATTGTCAACATTTCCTGAATAATTTCATTAAAATCTGTTCATAACTTTTGTTATGTTGCTATAAGCCAGACAAACTATTACCGGTGTTGTTTCGTATTTCCTAGTATGTGAAAACCTCTGGCTGTCACATCACTTTTACTAGAATACTACTACTGCTACTACTACTGCTACTACTACTGCTACTACTACTACTACTACTACTACTACTACTACTACTACTACTACTACTACTACTAATAATAATAATAATAATAATAATAATAATAATACAATAAAATAATATAGGCCTATATTAATTGTATTAAACCTATTTTTCACGCATTCTAAAACATGTTATATTTATTTATACAGGTTTTGTGTATTTTAAACACGGAACGCTTGTTGATTAACATTGCATACACTGTAAATATGCCATTTTATATGAATATGCTACTTTCTATTTGCGGACCCTGCCAAAATGTATACAAAGTGACCCCTAAACTTTAACTTAGGCAATTTCAAATGTACGGATAGAACGCATGCGAAACTTACAAGCTGTCGTCTTAAAATATGAAAGGTAACGCAGCATGAATTATTTCATTGTGATTTTTTTCGTTGCTAAATGATTACATTTTGATGATGTAACAGTGCCGATATACTATAATATACGACAGGTGAAAGTCAAAATATAAGAAGAAATGATCAGCTTGGCGGAGGTGTGGCGATGCATAACTTTATCTTGCATCGAGTAAAGTTTATTCGGGTTGTAAACCGGATATAAGTGTGCGCTTCTTGCGGAGCTTCACTGATCTGGGTGAGCAATGACGGCCTCCACGGCTCTGGCGTGGATACGTTGCCCACATCGGAAGTCCCGCCTCTCCGGCCTCCCTATTGAGTGGCGCAGGAACAATTTCCTATCTGCCCAATGACAGATTACATCGTGCTCGGCTTCCCTAACCTCCCACAGAATCACCTCTAAATAAGAAGCCATGTTTCGGCCTTTGAGAACCGTCCGGCAGCTTAATTGCAACCGCCTGACTTTGGAAAAACTCGCCGCCAACTCTCAGCGCCTGATCTGCACGTCTAGAATGGCCGGTTCGGAGTACAGGCTGGAGCGGGACACGTTCGGTGAGCTCAAGGTCCCGGCGGACAAGTATTACGGTGCCCAGACTGTCAGATCCACCATGAACTTCAAGATAGGGGGGCCGAGCGAGAGAATGCCGATCCAAGTTATCAAAGCCTTCGGTATTCTGAAGAGGGCGGCGGCCGAGGTGAACAAGGACTATGGTCTTGATCCAAAGATAGCAGACGCAATCGTCCAAGCTGCGGACGAGGTTTCAGCTGGTAAACTGGACGATCATTTCCCTCTGGTGGTGTGGCAGACTGGTTCGGGGACTCAGAGCAACATGAACGTGAACGAGGTAATCAGTAACAGAGCTATTGAGATCCTCGGAGGTCAACTCGGTTCCAAAGATCCGGTCCACCCCAACGATCACGTCAATAAGAGCCAGAGCTCCAACGACACGTTCCCCACCGCCATGCATATTGCTGCAGCCACAGAGGTCCACCAGGTCCTGCTCCCAGGCCTGCAGACACTGCACGACGCGTTGGCTGCCAAATCCGAAGAGTTCAAAGATATCATCAAGATCGGACGCACGCACACGCAGGACGCCGTGCCGCTGTCGCTGGGGCAGGAGTTCGGGGGTTACGTGCAGCAGGTCAAGTACGGCATCGAGAGAGTCAAATCGGCCATGCCCAGAGTTTACGAGCTGGCAGCTGGAGGCACAGCGGTGGGGACAGGACTCAACACCCGCATCGGATTTGCGGAGAAAGTGGCGTCCAGCGTCTCTTCTCTCACGGGTCTGCCCTTTGTGACCGCCCCCAATAAGTTTGAGGCTCTGGCTGCGCATGACGCTTTGGTGGAGCTGAGTGGAGCACTGAACACGGTGGCTGTCAGCATGATGAAGATTGCCAACGATATCCGTTTCTTGGGGTCTGGACCCCGCTCCGGCCTGGGAGAGCTCATCTTACCAGAGAATGAGCCCGGAAGCAGCATCATGCCAGGAAAGGTCAACCCCACCCAGTGTGAAGCCATGACCATGGTCGCGGCCCAGGTGATGGGCAACCACGTGGCGGTGACCATCGGAGGAAGCAACGGACACTTCGAGCTGAACGTGTTCAAGCCCATGATCATCAAGAACGTGCTGAACTCGGCCCAGCTGCTCGGCGACGCCTCCGTGTCCTTCACCAACAACTGCGTGGTGGGAATAAAAGCCAACACGGAGAGGATCGACAAACTCATGAACGAGTCCCTCATGTTGGTCACCGCCCTCAACCCGCACATCGGTTACGACAAAGCAGCCACCATCGCCAAGACGGCTCACAAAAAGGGCTCCACGCTGAAGGCCGTGGCTGTGGAGCTGGGATACCTGACTGAGGAGCAGTTTGATCAGTGGGTGAAGCCCAGTGACATGCTGGGGCCAAAGTGAACTCACACTGCATACAGAAAGATTTTGTCTTACAGCATGTGCCATTTGTGCAGCATTCCAGTTCAAGTATGTATCAATTAAAAAGATACTATATTCTGGATTTGGACTTTCAATTATTTTGCTGTTTACTCCTCCGATAAGTGATCACCTGAAATCAGGGATGTCCAAACTAACCCACAAAGGGCCTTGGGGCTGCAGGTCCTTTTTCCAAGCAAGCACGCACAGTTTGACCAATCACCTGTCTCAACAGTCAGACAGGTGATTAAAAGAGGCAAGCCAGGCATGCCAGAACAAAAGCCTGCAGCCACATGGCCTTTTGTGGGTTAGTTTGGCCATCCTTGTCTTAAAGGAAAGCCTTAAAAAGAAATTTGATCTTATGAGATTTTATTGACCAGAAAATACAACAACAAAGTGACATTAAATATGCTAAATTCAGAACTTTCATCCAACAACAAAAAAAGGCTCCTCTTCTATTTGGTCCAACTGACCTTGGGAATATCATAATGCTCTGTCAGGTTGTCCAGGTGGCGATTGAAATCCTACAAAAAACCAAACATCTTTTGAAAATTTGCTAATATAAAATGACTCAACATTTTGCAGTGTAGTTATGTTCCAAAGAAATCTTCAATTAATTCTTTATTGTATCTTTTGTTGATGACTGCCAGCTTTTCTGAACTCTGTTTCAATATTATAATGACAACATTCTGATAACCATGTGGCCATTATTAGTTCTTGGGAATTCATTTTTGTAAAATGGGCTTTCACACCTGAATTCATGACTCACCTCTACCCTGTGTTTGTGTGTCTTTGATGCCTTCTTCAAAATCCTTTCCATTTGCTGTAAGAAAATTAAATGAAACAATAAATATGCTGTTAAGTGACAGATGTTTTTGACAATTCCAAAACATGCAAATACTACAATACTATCTGGGAGTATTCTTCTGGACATTGAGCACAGGTAATTTAAATAGGACTTAGTCAGCACTGTTGTGGGTAATAAAAATGCAAATAGTTCATATCACAATATCTATAATGAGTAAGCAGTATACCTCATCATGTGTTCATGATAACATTATGTGTTCTTACAACTTAACTGAGATTTAGGGAAAAGAGATGAGAATCTTTTCACTTATTTCCTGGTACTAAACCTAAAATGAATTTGAACACTTCATATTTGTAGATGTGACTTACCCTTTTCTCTTGCATTTTGTCAAAAGCAATTTGTGCTGGTGTCCTTTTGGCAAGATAAGTTTTCTTGGTTTTCGTCTCTTCATCATTTTGGCTCATATCCACCTCCTCCAAGTGACGCTTTTTCTCCTTATCCTTCTTCTTCTTCCTGGAAAACATACGGAATAATTGGCTTGCAAGCAAATATCAAAATGATGGCGTTGAAGGCTTGTACTAACGAATTAGTACTATATCCATCATTTTCACGTTTCAAGTAACTGTTGGGTGATAGTGTCTTAAATTGGACTGCCTATCCCAGCTATATTCGGAATGCATCCGAAAAACAAAAGTATCCAACGTTTTCCCCTTGCTAATGTGGCTAACATAGCCTACTACAGTACTACACTACTATAAAGTGCTTTACAATATTTCAAAAGGCTGCAACATCATACACAATAGCTTGATCACGTTTCCACATACGCCTCCAACACTAAACACTGACGTAAAGATATTTTCAGTGAAATCAAATCATTGTTTTGATATTAGCATTAACAAACGAGCTAACCAGACTGGCTATGAGATATTTTTGAAGTCTGAAACCACGGAAGCTAATCTGACACAATAAAGTCTTGTAAATACTAAAGTCAAATGACCACGACTTACTTCTTCCCAGCTGAGATATCTCCTACACCTTTCAGTTTTAGAGCACTTTTCTGGACTGTCCCGTACTCCGACATTTTCCTCGTACGTTGCCTTGTCTTCCTCTACTTTATTTGGTCTGATTGGCGTAAAGGTACATTACCGCCACCTACCGAACCGGAGTGTAGATCAGTAAACTTAATTTAAAACAAGATATATCAGTGTATGCTGTTTACAGGGGAGCCTTCAGTAGTTAGCGATTATACAATGCAAAATATTTATGCTCTTGCCTCCCTCAGCAAACATGTTCTGTAACCGGGGGTTCATTTTAATCTTCTATTTTCAGAAGTATTGTGTGCCAAAAATGAATAAACTGCCTCCAAATGAGAAGCTGACACATATACACACAAGTGCAACGAATTATTTTTTTTTTCTCATTCGCTTATAAAAGTTAACTGAATTTTTTTTTTTAAATGAAGTCATTTTTAACATTTTTATTTTATGTACAGCATAAACACGACCTTGCTAAACTGTGTCCCAGATGCCTGTCAAACACACGCTGCAAAATAGTGTTTTAAAAAATAGTTTTTCCGATGCGTTTTGTATGAATATTTCTCTTCTGTAATACAGATATGTCGCTGGGTAGAGTGAGGCAAACTCGATTACCTGCAGTTAATCCTTCTGCTCTGTAGGGGGCAGTGAATTGTTTTCTTAGAACCAAAACTAAGGTGGAAGTCGGAAGTTGAAGGAACTGTGAATGTCAAACTGTGGCATGGTGTTATGTAGTTTGAACAAAAAACTGTAAAAATGTCAGGGTCCAGTTTATTTAGGATAATCACAATTTGCAAATACTTCAGTATCAGTCCAACAACACTGTTGTGTCGAACGACCACATTAAACAGAGTACAGACATGCGGATATGCTAAGAAAGTTGGTGAGTACAGACGACAATAACGTTCATTCATAAAGGTATATCTTTGACTTTTCAGCAAAATAGTAACTATACAAAATACTTGATAAAATGTTCCTCTATCACGATTTTTTTTCCACATAAAAAGCCTTGATATTTACAATTTACATCACCTAATCGGATCTATTTTATATAGATTTTTGGTGATAGTCTGCAATTTTGTGGGGGGTTTTTTGTTTGTTTTTGCAGCTGCCAAAGGGAAAGGCAAAGGCATGCTTAAAGAAGAGCTGAAAGGTCCAGAAGTGTGTAAAGACCCGGTTAGACTTACTACTTATGCAGTAGGAGTCAATGTTTTCAAGCAAGGAGAAGACCCAATGCTGAAACCCCCAGAGCAATATCCAGAGTGGTGAGTGCACAGCCCTGGTATATTTCTTTTGCTTTTTCTACTGTTCTGTTTTTATCTTTAGAATCTCTTCAACTGTGCAGCCCTAACCACAGAAAAAAGTGTATACAGTACACCGAAATGAGAACTAAGTATCTCTTCACTTCCACATCAACAACGTCATGTTTCGGTCTTTGATTTTTTTTT
>BJFM01003054.1:0-10804 GCA_016586285.1 Arothron firmamentum
CAGCACATCAAGGGCTTGAAACCAGGAGGTCCAACATCAAAGCAGCTGGAGCGGTCGCCAGCCGCTGAAAACACGAGTCGATTTTTTTACTTTTATTTATCATCGTGAGACGGTTGCAAACGTCAGCGTTTATAGTTTGTAAAGTTGTGGGATTAAAGCTCCTGAAAGCCAATGAAAGGCTGATTTCTGGCCTGTTGAGGTCTGACTGGCTGCTTTCCCGCAGGCTGCATTTCCCTGCTCGGCCTGCAGGGCGGCGGCATCGCCGAGTCCCAGATCTCTGCGTCCTCGGTGCGATACGCCGTCATGGGGCTGCAGCGCTGGGGGCCCGAACTGGCCCGCCTCCACAACAGGGGCCTGGTCAACGCCTGGAGCGCCGCCGCTCACGACCGGAACCCCTGGATCCAGGTGACGGCAGACCTGAGTCTCTAAATACCGCTGGGTTTTTTTTTTAGACATCATTAAAATCTGTTGTCGCCCCTGTTTCCGTGGCAACAGGTAAACATGCAAAGAAAAATGCGCCTCACGGGAATCGTGACGCAGGGCGCCAGTCGCATCGGGAGCGCAGAGTTCATCAAAGCCTTCAAGGTGGCGTCCAGCCTGGACGGGAGGACGTTCACCGTGTACCGAACGGAGGGCGAAACCCGCGACCACGTGAGGAGCAGCGCCGCCGCCCGCGCCGCCCCCGCCCAGGCGTCCTGCTGACTCCGCCCTCTCCCCTGTGCAGGTGTTTGTTGGGAACGTCGACAACGACGGAGCCCAAACCAACCTGTTCGACCCGCCGCTCATCGCCCAGTTCATCCGGGTCGTTCCGCTGGTGTGTCGGAAGGCGTGCACGCTGCGCATGGAGCTGGTGGGCTGCGAGCTGAACGGTAAAACCCCCGAAGGGCGGAACCGCGGGTCCGGTTGCTGGCTAACGTCCTCAGAGAAGTCCGATGTTAACGATCCTCCCCTCTGCTGATGCTAACGATGCTAATGCTAACGATGCGGCCCTCGGCTCCGACCCGCTCGCCCTTCCACTTCCTGTCTCCTGCCCCGTTTGACCGCCTTCCCGTGTTTGACCTGCAGGTTGTTCCGAGCCGATGGGAATGAAGTCTCGCCTGGTGTCGAACCGGCAGATGACGGCGTCCAGCACCTTCCGTACGTGGGGGATGGAGGCGTTCGCCTGGCACCCGCACCTCGCCCGTCTGGACAAGCAGGGCAAGACCAACGCCTGGACCGCCGCCACCGACAACCGCTCCGAGTGGCTGCAGGTGCTGGCGCCTCGCCGTCCCGTCTGCCCCTCCAGCTGGTGACACCGGTTCTGGTTCTGGTTCTGCAGGTGGACCTGGGGTCTCCGAAGAAGGTCTCGGGGATCATCACCCAGGGCGCCAAAGACTTCGGCTCCGTCCAGTTTGTCTCCGCGTTCAAGGTGGCTCACAGTGATGATGGACAGAGCTGGACCACCGTGAAGGACGAGACCGGCAGGACGGACAAGGTCAGAACCACCAGCAGAACCTCTCGTTATTCCACACCAGGAGACGGTTTCAGGTGGTGATCAGAACAATCAGGTGATGTCATCACCAGGAAGTGGAGTTCTGATTGGTCCAAACCTTCCGGGTCGTTTGGGAAACGAAACCAGACGAATTTCCAGATAAAGTAAATCCTGAGTAAAGATCTGGACCACCTGCTCAGGGAGGCCGTGATTGGCTGCTTCTGCATTAAAGGAAAGTCAACACTGATCAGGTCATGTGACCCTTTTTTCCCTTTGTTAGATTTTTCCAGGAAACAGCGACAACAACGTCCACAAGAAGAACATCTTCGATCCTCCCATCTACGGGAGATACATCCGCATCCTGCCGTGGGAGTGGCACGGGCGCATCACCCTGCGCATGGAGCTGCTGGGCTGTGATGAATAGCTCCACACCTCCTCCTCCTCCTCCTCCTCCTCCTCCTCCTCCTTCTACCTCCTGTTTTTTCCTTCCTGCACTGCCACACTCTGAGCTGTAGGGGGCAGCAGACAGTCAACCCTCACCAAAGTCTGGATGGAGGGAGGACCCCCCTCCTCCTCCTCCTCCTCCTCCTGCTCGGCTGCGTTCCTTCTCTGGTTCTGTTCGACCTCAGGGGTCAGCAGGACTCTGCTGGACTGGATCCTGGTCCTTCTGGGTCAGTTCTCCCTGGAACCTCAGAGACCCTCACTGGTGATGTACAGAAACTCTCAAACATGTCCTGGAAGCCAACACACACACACACACACACACACACGCACACGCTGAAGGGTGTGATCGCGTTTCACACCGGCCAGTTTTCACTTTGATCAGACTTCCCTCTAAGCCACGCCCCCTTCGCTCTTCACCTTTACCTGACACCGTCTTTCGAAGCGTGAACGTCTTCTGTCCTTCCTGGATTTTTGTGTAAAATAAAGAAATGTTGCACTGACACAAAGTATTCAACCACCCAGGTGTATCCAGGCAGCGTTGGTCACATGACGGCAGGAGGCAGCCGCCATTGGCTGCTGCTGGTGGGACGTTAGAAAGTTTAAAACTAGCTGTAAAAATGTTCTTGTTGTGAATAAAAAAAAAGCAAAAGTCTCCAGTTTTGTTGTTTAACTTTGATGTTGAATTTTTGGATTCTCAAAACAGATTTAGATGAGGGGACCCCCCCCCCCCCCCACCTCCACCACCTCCACCTCCCCTGAGCATGAATTATGAATTATGGGCTGGTGCAATATAATAACAGTGAATAATAATTGGAAAGTCTAAAATATGCATGAGTGGGCGGAGCCACCGAGGTGTCAAACACTGTAAAATATTAATTCCTCTTGCATGCGAATGTCCGGCTTTCTTCAGACGCTTTTGGGTTCCTGCTCCATGTTTGCTGTGACCGCTGGAGGAACTCATGTTTACAGTTTTCTGCATTCTTTTTTTTTTTTGCTCTTCTGACCTCAAAGCTCAACCTTTCATGACTGTTTGATTTTCTCTCCTGTTTTGGTCTCAAAGTCAGAATAAATAAATCTGTAAAATCAGAAGGTCTGGATGAAAAATTCATGGGATGACTCAGGTTTCAGGCTGTTTTCCATCTGAAAAGGCCAAACATCAAACGGTCCAGGACCGGTTCAGGCTCCTCCAGGGAGCCTTTGTGCTTTTCTGGCTCTTCATCCTCCTCTTCGTCGTCTGTGAGGGTCAGAGTGCAGAAAGCAGCTCCAGACAGTCAACGGTCGGTGTTCCATCCATCTTCTGGATGTCCAGAGGTTGTGTGTCTGAAAATAAAGACTTTTGTCAGAGGGACTAACTGTTGACTTTAACTGTTTTAGCCAGAGAAGAAGAATTCACTGGGCAGGAAGTGGTGCATCAATATTCTGGTATGTTCACACACACACACACACACACACACACACACACACACACACACACACACACACACACACGCCTGTCGTGTGACTTAATGTTATGACTTAAATTTCCCAGTAGTTTTTTTTCATGTTGTGTTTTTGTATTTTCTCTTCAATCTGAACGGCAAAACTCCAGTTTTGGGACTTTTTCTGACTATTTTGTTTTTTTTTTTTCTTTTCTCAGCTTAAATTTGCTCCATAAAAACACCCAAACTAAAGAAAAGTCGAGTGTGTTTCGCTCAGAAATGGCAACAAAAATGAGACCTTGTCTTTAGCAAGTTTGTCCGCACCTTCTCTTTCATTAGCATCTTCCTCTAATCACGTCTTCTTCTTTCATGTCTGGGGCCCGGGGCCCGGGGGCCGGGGGGGGCTGAAGCCCTCTGCCGCGTCACCGACTCTTCCCACAGCTGCTGGAGCCTGAGGACAGAAGCTTTTATGTCGCCTGCGTACGTGCGTGTGCATGTGTGGGGGGTTATTGTGTAGGAGCGAGATGCTCTGGTGTTCCGCAGGGTCCATCTTCCATCTGCGGTGTTGGTTCGGGTTCGGGTCAGGGGGTCAGTTCAGTCCTGGGGAACCACCACACCGGAACCTCCTCCAGTTAATAGCGGATATCTGAGACGTGTGGGGTCCTCTGGAGCTACACACCCATACACTCGCACATCGTCGGCTTAACTTTATTACCGGTCTAAGAACGGAGCCCTGAGGAACTCCAAAGAAACACATTCATCTGTTATCATAAAGGTTCTCACATGTTCACCCCGTTCCTCCTTGCATCAGTTTTTTAAATTATTTATGTGTGTAATTATGTAGTTTACTAGCACATAAAGGTACCTTAGCATGATATGAACATAGTTTTGAACATTAAGATCCAGAAAGTTATTTTTTTTCTCCTTCAAAGAGGTATCTTTGAAGATGAGGAGGACCTGGGAGGAGTCAGCCCAGCCCCCAGCCCCCCCAGCCCCAGCAGGGGGTCTGAGCCGCTTCAGCTGCAGGGAATACAGACAGAAATGTAACGCCTCACCTTCACCTTTATCTGGATTTGCATCGCGGTGCTCGCGGGCGCGTGCGCGCTGGTCGTCCTGTGACGTCACTCGGGACTTTTCACGCTGTTGTGCGGGCGGCGCGGGGCCAGAGGCTGCGGAGGAGGATGGAGTGAAGACGCATAGCTGCTGATCGGTGAGTCGGTCCTGTTTCAGGGATTAAATAGGTGACGCCGCAAATCAATCTGATTTATTGATTTTATTTCTTAATGATAGATATGACAATGATTTCCTTATAGACAGAAATAAAACCATTAATATTAACAAACTTACAGTTTAATTGATAGTTGATTTGCTCCCGAGTGAGTGATTTTGTACTTAATTCCCTTTTCTGCTCCTCTAACCCAGAATAAAGAAGTTTCAGCACCATGTTCGCGCTGCTGCGCCCCCTGCTGGTCACCTACTGGTACCTGCAGCTGCCTGGAGGGGACGCTTCCGGTACGGAGTTCCATTACCAGGACATCAACACCGGAGACGGAAACAGGGAGAGTACGTGTGCATGTTGGTGTCGAAACTTAGGCTTATCATTTTTGTTCCACATGGATCGTTTTTTGTTTTTAAGGACAACCAAAGTTTTGTTTTGTCTTTTACATTCAATACATTTTCTTAATCCGAGAATTATGTTAAGGAAATCAATCAGCCATAATAAATTCGTTTTTTTTTGTTGTTGTTTTTTTTACATTGTTGTAAATGTAATTCAGCGTTCGTGTTTTTGATGTTTACGCTTATTTTCTTCTTCATGGGGTCGTTGGATCCGCGTCCTCGGTAGTTTTTTGTTTTATAGCACCACCCTGTGGCTCAGAGTGGATCCTGCAGCTTTTTCAATTCTGTGACCTTTTTTAAGAGCATTTGTCGGCTGATTCATCACAGCGTTTTTCCCCACCAGCGTGACCAGCGTGAGGTTAAATTCATTTGGTGGAAGAAGAGAAGTGTAGATTTCCGGACCACCGAGGTTCTATTTGGATCCAGAGGAAACATAAATGATCTTCCAAAAACGTTATTTTGGTGACAAAAGTAAATCTCTGGTGTCTCATTATCAGGTTAACGTCATATTTCTGTCTTTTTTCAGTCTATTTTAACGGGATTCGTCTTCTGGTGGAGTCCTCGCAGTCTTCCGTCTCAGCCACCAGGGGGAGCTCCATCACTCTTCCTTGTCATTTCCATTACGAGCCTGAAGTTGTGGAACCACGAAGGACCAGGGTCAAATGGTCCCAGTTACCTGCCGACAGCCCTGCTGATGCTCCCACTGAGACGGAGGTGATGGTTGCCATAGGCAACCGCCACCGCAGCTACGGTAGCTTCCGTGGCCGTGTGCGCCTGCGCCGCTCGGTGCCAGGCGACCTGTCCCTGGTTATCGACCGGCTGCAGGTCAGCGATGCGGGTCGGTACCGCTGTGAGGTCATTGATGGGCTGGAGGACGAGAGCGTGAGCGTAGAGCTGAAGCTGCGAGGTGTGTGTGAGCCTGAGGTGGTGGTTTCCAGGTGAGCGCTGTTGAACGCCGGTGTTTGCTGTCCAGGTGTCGTCTTTCCCTACCACTCTGAGAAAGGACGCTACCATCTGAACTTCTTTGGAGCCAGACGGGCCTGTCGGGACCAGGATGCCAGCCTGGCCACGTCTGAGCAGCTGCACACAGCCTGGGAGGAGGGCCTGGACTGGTGTAACGCCGGCTGGCTGGCTGATGGAAGCGTGCGGTACCCCATCACAGAACCACGTGATGGCTGTGGCGGGTCGGCCCCGGGCCTGCGCAGTTATGGAGAGCCACATCGACTTCTGGGCCAGTTTGACGCCTTTTGTTTCTCCGCCTCCATCAAAGGTCAGTGTGAGTGTGTCAAAGAAAAGAGCCAAACAGTCGGTCAACAGCCTCAAACATCGGAGCAGAACCGGGCCCTGATCTGCTGATCTTTCTCCATAACGAATGACTTTGCGTCTGTTTCAGGAAGAGTTTATTTCCTAAAATACCCAGCGGGGGTGAACTTCACCGAGGCCGTCCAGGCGTGTGCCCGTCATGGAAGCCAGATCGCCAAAGTGGGCCAGATCTACGCTGCCTGGAAGCTGATGGGACTAGACCGCTGCGATGCCGGATGGTTGGCCGACGGAAGTGTACGTTATCCAATCACAAAGCCGCGGGCTAACTGTGGCCCCCCGGAGCCAGGGGTGCGTAGTTTTGGGTTCCCTCCTAAACACCTGAAATTCGGGGTCTATTGTCATCAGTAGCGTTTCAGGTGTTTCCTCAGAAGCAGCGAAGGTGTTCGTGACCTTTCCAACGGAATCATCAGCAGAAGGACACGGGTTCTCTGGTTCTGGTGCCAGCAAAGAGCCCAGCAGGAGCCTCATGTGGGTCCCGTCTGTATGTGACCTTCTGGCTTTGCAGACCACAAACTGGGCAAAGTGGGATCCGGATGTGAAGCTCTTGGTTTCTCCGCTGTCTCCGTGACAACTGAACATTTCATTTTACTTATTTAACGGTCACATAGATGGTAAATGTAAACGCAGCGATGGACTGTGGGTAAACCGGGAGGTGGGTGTCTTCACCTCTTCATCGTCTGTGCTGGAAACCTCCCAGTTTCTGTGATTCTGGACTTCAAAGACATCAGCTGTTATTTCACTGTTGCTGTATTTAAATTCTGTCTGCATCTTCTGGTGAGAAAGAACATGTTTCTTTAGATTTCGACGCCATTTTCAGTCGATACGTTTGTACGAGTTCCTACAAACTAATAAAAACTCCAGCATCAAGACACGTTTACTGACTTTGAATTTGCAGTAATTTTGAATTCTGCTAATTTAGAAGTTCCTCCAAAAACAGGCAGACAGCCTGATGCCTGATGGAGACTCCAGGACCTGAACCCAGCTGGACCTGGAGCAGCAACGATGGGCCAGCAGAGGGCGCACTTGGTGTGGCGCAGCCCTGCAGCCGACCACGTGTGTCATGTTTCCCCCCAAATGAACACAACACAAAGGAAAGCTCACACACTCCGCTCTGTTTTAACCAGGTTCGTCCTGCGTTTGGCTGAATTCCTGTTTTTTCTCTTCCAGGTCAGGAAGAGAAACACACAAACAGTGACTGTTGAGAAAAATCAGTTGAGCCACACACACACACACACACACACACACACACACACACACACACACACACACACACACACACACACACACACACTTGGGACTGCTGGTGAAGGTGGGGTCAGGCTGAAAGACCTGCAGTATTTGCAGTGTTTATTGACAGGAAGCTGGAACTAAATGCCGGGTCTGTTTCTCTACTAACGGCTAACGGCTAACGCTCCAGCTTCTCTCACATTCACCTCTTTCTCTCATAATTTTCTTTCTCTCTTCTTCCTCCCCTAAGTCTGTGTGTAATGACCTCTCTTTGCTGAACTCTGACCTCGGAGGACAAGGCTTTAACGTCTGCTGCTGTTTCAATCAACAATCACAAAGGTGGATGATTCCAAGTTTTATTTTGCACAGCACGATCAAGTGTATGTTCACATCAGGGTTTAGATCTGAATCCAGTTGAAAGAAGCCTCCAAACAACACAAACTGTGTGTATGTCCAACATGGAGGACACACAAGTCTGATGTTACAGGTGAAGCAATCGTGACCCTACAAGGTCACAGCCCACATTTCCTCTCCCCCCTCTATAAATTAGTGTTTTCACAGCTTATGATTGTGTCTTTTCTCACCACATCCCCGTCACTGAGGCCCTCAGAGGCCCCAGATGAAGCTGAGGATCTGCTCGTGTCAGCTGGCTGTTAAAATGATAAAGGCAGGACAGAGCGAGCAGCAAACGCGGCTAAAGAATCGTGTTAATTCGAGTGTTTGACAGAACCTGCTGTTCCGAACACGAACTTGGGCCCTGGAGACCCCCGAGCTGCTGCCAGGACGGCCAGATGGAAGAAAAGGTGCGCTGGATTCCAATGATGAGCACAGACGTGTGTGACCAAAGTGCAGAAGTGCTGATTCTTCCCGCCCACATCTGCTGAAACTTGGATTTGAGGGTGAGGTCACAGAAAACCTGTGATTTCTGAAGGTTCTCACATGTCTGACAACTTAAAGCAACACGCAGCTTTTTAAACGTCGGACTAGATCAAAATCAGCTGTAAAAAAGTCTTTTGCTGCTATTTATCTTTAAATTCTAGAAGAGAACCGTGATATTCTGAGGGGTCATAACCAGAACGTTTGCAGACCAGCTTTGAGCAGATTTTAGTCCAAGTTAAGGAAATAAAAGACTAAAACACACAGATCTATAAAAATGCTAAAAAATATAGCTAATCTATGTTTATGTACCGATGTATTTGCCTTCAGAGAAACCAGGGATGACAGAGAAGTTTTTGGTGTTGTGTGTGTGTGTGTGCGTGTGTGTGTGCATGTGTGCTTGTGTGTGTGTGTGTGTGTGCGTGTGTGTGTGTGTGTGTGTGTGTGTGTGTGTGTGTGTGTGTGTTGTCTTTTCCAGCGCGGGCTCCTCTGTTGTTTGTCCTTTCACTGGTGCTCAGAGGCGTCTCCTCGCTCCCTGTCTCCTGCCTCCTTTACTCCTCCTCCTCAGGGACCGTTTGTGTAGCCTGGTTCTGTTGGCTCCGGCTGGAGGAGAAAAGGTAACGCATACTGATACCTCCTGTCAACAAAAGCCTTGGACTTGAAAAGCCCAGCCAGTCCTGGTTTACACATTAGCTCTGGGTTTAAAAGCTAAAGGTTCGGAGCTGCTGGCGGATCTCTGAGCTGCTGCTCCTGTCAGCACCCTCATTAATCAATATGTGCACCAGAACATCGTCTTGAAGGAGCCCCGGAACCGTCAGAGGCTCAAGAAGCAGCTCAGCACGTTTGGAAGCAGTAAAGGTCTACAGGAAGAAGAGCAAGTACCTTGGGTACATTCCACCTGTGGATCCTCCCACTGTCCGTCTGACAGGCAGCGTATGACAGGTAGGTGGCGCTGTACGAAGCCTTCCTCACAC
Organism: Arothron firmamentum; assembly: GCA_016586285.1. Taxonomy (NCBI): domain Eukaryota; kingdom Metazoa; phylum Chordata; class Actinopteri; order Tetraodontiformes; family Tetraodontidae; genus Arothron; species Arothron firmamentum. The sequence goes on from BJFM01003054.1 coordinate 9,351, forward strand.
TGGTAACGCACCATGGCGTTGACCGGGTGTCTCTGTTGGTCGCCGCCCATCGGCCGGCCATGCTCCACCTCAGGGGGAGGTCCACACGTGACTGAGGAAGAGGAAGAAATGATGACGGTGATAACACGGTTAGCCTGCTAGCACTGACGACAATGAGCTCATGGGCAGGTCAGCATGGCCAGGAGGCTGCTTCATACCCACCAGGTCCAGTCTTGCAGGTGAAGGGGAGGTGGTAGTTACAGGGGACATCGTTCCACCGTCCCGCCTCGTGCCAGATCATCACCACACAATCCTCCCCAGAGTCCAAGTAGTTGTCTGGCTGGTTTGCCCTCCAGTTCTCAAAACTCTGAGGGAGTTTCAAAGACATTCGTGAAGTTACAACAGAACAGATTGGCGAGTTTGAAAATGGAAGGAATCAAACTGACCAGAGGACTTCCGTCCGTCCAGCGGAACTCATTCTGGACGTCTTTGTCGTTGAGCCCGATCCACTGGTAGTCCTGCCCGTTGGCTGCAGAGCCCAGTTTAGATTAGAAGACAATCAGACTGATCAGGTGCGTGAAGACTCGCAGCGGTCAGGCAAAACTCTGCGTCCAGACCAGCCGGTAAGCCGAATACTCACAGTTGACAAACTGCTGCTCCTCCTGGGAGGTGATGCTGACCAGGTGGGCGTTGAGCTCCTGGCAGCGCTGCTCCGCCTCGGACCAGGTGTCTCTCTCTGCGAAATGGAGGTAACAGCTGCCCTTGAACTCCAGCCAGCCCTCAGGACACCCCTGCACAACTACACAGACAGACATGAACATCTGGACCAAAGCCAGGGACTGTGTCCTCAAGCCCGTCTACAACGGCAAGCAACTGTATTTAAGACACACCCTCCACCAGCTCCGGTTCCTCCACAACCGCAGGAGTTTGTAACGACACCGACGGTGCTGTAGGACTGCTGTAGGACGAGCCTGGACTCAGCTCAGGTGCTGGAGGGTCCACATCACTTCCAGACTGGCCGGAACCATGAGAAGTTGGCCCATTTCCTGACATCCCCGACCCGCTTCCTTCACCGCTGATCTCCACAACCCCTCGGCCCTGTTCAGGTAGGCTCGTCATCGGCGGTACCGTCATTTCAAGCATGTCGGTGTCTGTCAGGTAGGTGATGTCACCGTCAAGTCTGTCTCCTGAGGCAGAACCGCTGCCGGAGTCAACAGATGGAAGACCACTGTGGAAACCAGATCCGGTATAGCCAGACACCTCTTGTTCATCAGGTAGGCCAGGTGTAAGGTCAACAGCACCACGATCAACCAATGAGATGCCAGAAAAATCACCAGAGCCTAAACCAGAAATAACTCCTGATCCAGACACTAGTCCTGATCCAGACATTACTCCAGACACATCTTCAGATCCAGAGACTAGTCCTGATCCAGACATAACGCCGGACACATCTTCAGATCCAGAAACTAGTCCTG
>BJFM01003054.1:10857-21552 GCA_016586285.1 Arothron firmamentum
ATTACTCCAGACACATCTTCAGATCCAGAGACTAGTCCTGATCCAGACACTAGTCCTGATCCAGACATTACTCCAGACACATCTTCAGATCCAGAGACTAGTCCTGATCCAGACATTACTCCAGACACATCTTCAGATCCAGACATAACTCCCGATCCCGATGCGCTTGTTTCCCAGAGTGCTCCGCTGGTATCAAGGCCTCCTTGGCCCTCCTGTTCGAGAAGCTTTTCATGTTTTGACACCTCCACCATCTTCCTGTCCACCATGATGACGACCAAGTCAACCCCGCTAGCACTGATTTCTGCACTTCCACTAATGAATCCGGAGCCTGATGCACTGACCCCTGAGTGCTGTCTGTCAAATCCCTCCCCAGATCCAGATCCAGATCCAGATGCAGAGGCGCTACCCAGATCTCCAGATGTGAACATGACAGCGCTGCCTCCTTCTGCCTCCTGCAGCCCCCCAGAGCCAGAGTGGTCTCCAGAGACGCTGGTATCTTTACGAAAGACGATTTGCTGTCCAGACCCAGAAATCTCCCCACTGGCACCGGAGGTACTGGACTCTCCGGAGGTTTCGCCACTCGCTGAATGGCCCGACCAACCAGACCCAGACTCTTCAACAAGAACTGGCGGTAAAATTGGGCCCACTGTGAGATTCAGGAAGAAAACATGAGACATTTTATATACACACAGTATATATGACAGCTAGATCTCCTTACCTGAGGGAACAGCTTGCTCAGGTATGATGATTGTCTTGTTGATGAAATCTTCTATTTCAGTGATATTCACACTGGTTTCAGTTTCAGTGTAGACTTCAGTCGTTTCAGCTAAAACATCCCAACAAAAGGAGAAACTTAACAAAACGACTCCTAAACTGGAAACCATCTTTGCTGAGAACCTCTGGTGGAGCTGATGCATCTGTCTTACCCGTTGGAACAAATTTATCAACCGAGACCATTGTCTTGTTAATGAATTCCTCAATCACTATCGTGACATCCAGGCTGCCTTCAGTTTCAGCTGAAAAAAGTAATAGATTACTCAGCAAAAGTACTCAGCAATACTGAGGAGGAGTACTGGGTCTATGTGTGAACTCTGAGGGTTCACTTCTACCTTGAAAGCAGTAAGCATCGTAGCGCGAGTGCTCATCGGGGAACCCTGTCTGGTTGGGGAAGGCGTAGATGGTATGGACGCCGACCTGGCCGCCTCCACAGTGGGGCCTGGGGGTGGTGATCGGGTAGCGGACGCTGCGGTCCATCAGCCATCCTGGGCGGCACTTGTCGAGGCCTTGGCTCCAGGCGGCGTACATCTGTGCGGTGGTGGCCAGTGAGGCGTTGAGTTTGCGACAGTGCAGCACAGCCTCGTCGTAGGAGAAGCTGTCATAATCGCTGGTGAAGAAGACCTGACCTGGCAGACACAGGAGACAAGAGCTTCCATTGGTGCTGTTGTTTTTTTAGCAGTTGTGGTTTGGGACAGCCAACCTACCTTGCAAACGTTCGATGTGACAGAAGACATCGTAGTGTTCGTCTGCTGGTCTCAGGCCGTATGACCTGACCCCAGGGAGGCTTGGCAGGTTACCTGCACAGTTTTCTCTGGGGGATACGATAGGATACCTGAAGACGAGAGCAGACGTTATTGGTACATGGCCGGTCTTCACCCTGCAAACTGTCTCCAAGGCGATAAAGTCACCTGACTGTCTGGTCACTGAGCCAGCCGGCGTCGCATTGGTGAAAACCTTTCTCAAAGGCCGCCTGTAGCTGCACGGGGCTCGCAATCTCAGCCCCGATATCACGACAGGCCTGCTGAGCCTCCGCAAAAGTCAGAGTGTAGCGGCCAGTGATGGGTCTGTAGTGGAACAGGACGCCTGAGGACAGGGAGGGAAGAGGAAATGAGAAAGAAATTAAATGAAAGTAGCAAAGTGAATCCTTTGCTAATGACCAATAATGGACGCCTCACCCGTGGGAGCTGCTAGGGCATCAGTCAGATCGAATCCTGGCTCACGAACCACATGGGGCTCCTTGGTGCGCGGTGCCAGGGTAACAACGCCTCCGCCCACAGACTCCTCGCCCTCCGGTGGCGTCAGAACTGGATACACCCCTGCTGCAGGTGTTTCATGGACAATATCTGGGAAAGGGGTGGTTCTCATTGGCACCGCACCTTCATCCTCCAAATCTGTTGATGATTATGGGAGGGATCAGACACATCCTGATTGGTACCTTCAACAACATTTGTTCTGTATCAACGAGCCGTTTACCTTGAAAGCAGATGGCATCATAGCGAGAATCTGGGTAAGGATATCCGGTTTGATTAGGGAAGAGGTAAACGGTTCGCACCCCCAGAAGCCCTCCTCCACACTGAGGCCTGGCCATGTTGATGGGGTATCGGACACTCCTGTCCCCCAACCACCCGGCGTTACACACATCCATGCCAGCCTTCCACGCCAAGTAGAGCTCTCCGGTGGTCGCAAGCCGAGCACCCAGTTTGGCGCACTGATCCTTTGCTTCGTAGAAGGAAAATTTCTCGACAGATGTGGAATAGAAGACTCTGCCTGGGAAAAGAGAGAGCAGCGATGTTGTCCTGGAAACCGCCACAGCTGCTTCTGACAGTGTGGCATACCTGACATCTTCTCAGCAAAGCAATACACGTCATAGGTCTCGTTAACGTCTCTCACGCCGTAAGTTCTCACACCAGGGAAGTTCTCCTTGTCACCATAGCAAGGCTCCCGCGGCTCTTGGATGGGATACCTTGAAGGGAGACCAATCAATGTGTTTTAATGCTACGCTATTGTTGGCATGGTAACACGGCTGGACTGGATTTTGTGAGCGTCTGAGAAGGTTTGCTGCTTCTGTTTCAGTGGTCGGTACTGTGACTGGCCACATTTTACATTGATGCTATCTGAGAAGGAACCTGCAAACCGCTGGAGCACCATGAGGTCAGGAAGAGAGACGAGATGGACGGTCACATGGTACCGTACCTGACGGTCTGATCCGAGAGCCATCCTGCGTCACACTGGTGGTATCCGTCATCGTAAGCAGCCTGGAGCTGCGCTGGAGTGGCCATGGTGGCTCCGTTCTGGACGCAGGCTGCTTCAGCTTTCCCAAAGGTCAGGGTGTAGCGGGAGGTGATGGCCCGGTAATGAAACACAATTCCTGCAAGCAGAAGAAAAGCGGACTTCATTTCATTCTTTCGATTTTCGCCATCTTTCATTTTTGGTGCTGATAAATAAGGTGCACTAATGAAGAGCGGCAGTGTTGCTGTAGCGAGGTTGGCTCTGCGGCGCACCCTGAACCTGGATGTTGACAGAGTCGTAGTTGTCTTCGATGCCGTGCGTCACCTCACAGCGGTAGGTGCCAGAGTCTTTGGACCTCAGCTCTGTTATCTCTATGGAGGCATCAGAGGACACCAGCGGGTAGTTGATCATCGTCACCCTGTCCAGGTACTCTGTCTCCACATGAACTTTGCCCTCTGATGCAACAAGGATTGTGCTGATTTTCTCCTTGGTGATGTAGGTCCACTTGATGCGGTGCAAGAGTGGGGCAACAGATGGGGCCCCGGGGTCCTTCGCTATGTCGTCTTGGAAGTAACACGGTACCACCACCTTGCTTCCCAGGACAGGACGGAGAGGCCGCTCCAGGGGGATGCTCACGCGTAAAGTCCCATCCAGGTCTGAGGAAGAAGAGAGAGTAAGTTTCAAAACTCAAGACTTCTGATTCTGTAATTGGGGGAGTAAAGAAGCTGTTCACTGTAGGACGACGACTTCAAAAACTCACACAGAAAATATACTGATCTTAACATTTTTTGGCTAAATATCAATTAAATGTTAAACCTCCAAAGTTAAAAAGAGAGAGACTGCAGGTATTTCTCATTGTTCTGTCCTGTTTCTGGGCGTCACACAAGCTCTGTGACCTATGTGACCTCTTTCTGAAAGCAGGAACTGTAATGCCACCTCAGGCTTTCGGCTCTCACCTTCCTGGTCTTCAAGGGTCACAGTTGCTGTGATGAGGGGTAAGAAGAGGCACAGCAGGAGCAACGGAGACATCGTTGCCTGAGGAGAAACCACAACAGTTCGTTAGCATCTGTGTGACGTCCTGAACGACATTGAGATCACGCCAACAGGTTAAACACGCAGAAGCAACACAGAGATCCAACCTTCTGTGGCACAGAGGTCCTCTCCACCAGCACAGAGGTCCTCTCCACCAGCATCCACCCTAACCTCACCTCTCCTCTTCGCGTTGCAGGTTGAAGGTGCTACGCAGGTGTTAGCGAGGATGTTAGATATTAGCCGTAGGTAAATGTTGGTGGTGTCAGTGGCAACCCTGTTTCTTCCCACTGCACAAAGGTAGACCTTTGACCTGTAAGACCTCTGACATCATTTGAGCCCATTTTCAGGTGAGCCTGTTAAATTGTGGGGGAGGTGGGGCTTGTTTCTTTACTGCAGCCAATCACCAGAGGGTGCTGAGGAAGATCTGAAGTCATATAAAAATCCCCTTGTATGTTGCACATAAATGCTAAAGCCCAACAGTCAGAGTGTCTGAGATGAAGACGAGACGATAAATTCTTTCATTAGATGTTCCAGAAGCGCAGAGACGGGAAGCGCTCACGGTGTCTCCACACGTCCACAATGTGCTAACACAGAGAACGCCAGCAAAAACTGCGGCTAAGCCAACTCAAACCTCAAGCGCTCATTCCTCACTATCCCATCATTGAGCGGATCCTCGGCTCGCTGTAAATGCATCGTTTACACAGTGGCGTCCTCATAATGCATGCTAACATTCACTCATAAGCCGCGGCGGGTCAGGCCCGCCCTCACCCACAGACGACCTATTCAGCCACCGGGGTGGCGCCTGCTCCTGGTCCAGCCGCTGAGGCATGTTCCGCTCGGGTCCCAGGCTCGGGTCCATAAGCCCTGGTCTGTTCCACGCTGGACCAGGGGAGGGGCCGGGGGTGCGGCCTGGCCAAGGTAAACACATGGCGGGCATCCAGGCGTGCCCGCTGCCTCCAGCCGCACCTCCACCCATCCAAACAGAGCTGACATTGATCCCATCCTCATCCACAGCCACACACACTCAGAGCACATGGAAAAAACGCGCCTGTCACACACACATGATCTGACAGCCGCACACGCGTGTGAACACGTGAAGTATGTTTAACATCCAAACACTGGTCAAGATCAAACCGTCGGTTTGATCCAGACTCCTTCCTCATTGTAGACACACGACGGCTATGTCGTTTCCATGGCAACCGGACGTTTCTCTTAGTGGTATTTTTCCAAAGTGGAATAAAAACCACAGTTATCTGTATTTATTCTATCCTGATCAATAAATGAGTTCCTCAATCAATCAGTATCAGAAAGAATGCTAGAAGTGACATCTTCAGATTTATTTAATACTATATTCATGACAAAAGTAACATTTAAAACCTCTGTTTTAAATCCTATTATTAATGAAACACTTCAGGAACAGCAGGAAATCTTAACACATCTATTACTGAGGCAGGTGTGGAAATAAAGTCCAAATCAATAAAAAGCTTCCTGCACGCTGGGCAACAAAACAGACAATGGTTAGTGAGAAAGAGGGAAAAAAATCAATAAAAATAGAGCAAAAGAAGAAAAAAACTCACAATAAAAAAATATGCAAGGATCCTACAATAAATGTAAAAAAAGAAAAAAGAAAACAAAATGAGTTGGCCACGTTTATTCAAATGACCAAAGTTTCCCTCTAAATTGGTTCTAAATCAGTTCATTCAGAGTCTGATGCTGTTTGATGAATTCACTTGTTTAAATTGTTGGGCCACAAATAGAAAATTCATGAAAAATCCCTGAACTACCGACGGTTTAATTCAAACTGAGGTCAGATGACCCCCGGTCAGCGTTCCCTAAAACCCCTCCTGCACTAATGAACACAAACCAGCTCCAGTTAGTCTCAGAAACGTACCGTCAGTCACAGATCCCAGAGCAGCCACCTCAGGTAGTTAGCTCCCACCGGAGTCACAGAGCAGAGAGAGAAGGATCTCAAGCCCCCACACATTAAGACTGGGGAGGAGGAGGAGGAGGAGGAGGAGGGCAGAGAGAAGAGGGAGGAGAGAGAAAAAAGTTCTCCACACACACATTAAGACCAGGGGGACTGACATCAGCAGAGCAGCAGAGGAACCAGTAAAAACCGGAGGACACAAACATGAGCTTTCTGAACTTCTCTGAAGTCTAAGTGACGTTGCCATGACGACAACCATCCTTGTGGATCCTGTCAAGTTCAAACCGTCAGCTGGGAGGTTTGAAACCCTAACCGGGAAGTTAAAACTGCTTTTTATAGCTGCTTGAATGTAACTAGTAAAGTAACTACTTTTATTCTGATAATACTTTTATTTCATCCTCAGCGCTGAACCCAGTACACGGTGGTGCCGCACTACCTAGGAATGGCCGCTAGGTGGGGTTAATGTCACCCTAGTGTAAGTAGTGTCGCACTACCTAGGAATGGCCGCTAGGTGGGGTTAATGTCACCCTAGTGTAAGTAGTGTCGCGCTACCCATGAGTGGCCGCTAGGTGGGGTTAATGTCACTGGTACACTGTGATGTCGCGCTACCCATGAGTGGCCGCTAGGTGGGGGTAATACCACACATTGCAAAACCAAGTTTTCAGTTTAAAAAGGAAGCTCCGGGAGGAAGCTAACGCTAACCGTTAGCTGTGACCGGGTCGTGAACTCAGCCGGCAGCTCCGCACTTTACGGAAAGTTTCAAAACTCTGACGGCGGCTTCCCGCATCACGTTCAGCCCGCGTTCAGACCGAGGAAACACGGAGGCGGGCGGCTGACGCAGGTTTTCCGCCGGTAAGTCCCCTTTTTTCCGCTGTCTGCTGACGGCTCCGCGGTGGCTCCTGCGGCTGAGGAGAGAGTCGCCGTGACCGGACAAAAGCCCCTAAAACCCCGCAGTTCTCCGTCTAAACTCGTGAAATTAGTGCTGGTTCCTCATCAACTCCTCGACCTGGTCCAGGTTGGTCCTCTCCGGCTTCCTTTTTCCTTCTTTCATTCATCGGCTGGGGTGGGGGACACCTGCAATGACCTGAAAATGTGGCCCTGAACAAGTGTTGGAAAGGGGCAGAGAGGAGCCGCCGGAGGGGACGGAGGAGCGGGGAGGTCAGCTGTCTGTGGCCCCAGAAAGCTGCGTTTACCCCCGGAGGTGGTTCAGCTGTTCCCTCTGAGGATTTCGACATTCTCAGAGTTTCATCATCAGCTCTCATGGTTTCATTCTTCCCTTTTAATGTCATTAATTCAGGTTTCCATGTTTTCTTTTTTAAGTCGGGTCCATTTTAGTTTAGATGAGCAGCTTCTTGCTGCCGTGTTTCTCTGCTTTCCTCTGTTTTTGCTCTTTAATGGGATGTTTCTGTGTCAGGATGAGCCACGTGATGCTCGGATCAACCTGACTTTCCTCTTTGGGACTAAACCCACACAGGCAGCAAGGCAGGTTTTAAACCTGCGACCTCGCTGCTCGGCCTCATTCTCTCAGCTTCGCCGCCACTTTCAGGACGTCAGTCAGGTTTCCTGAAGGAGAATTTGGGTCTGAAGTGAGATCAGGATCAGTTTAGCATCAGGAGTGATCAGCACCTGCACGTGCACCACCGGAGCCCTCGTGCACACCTTTTTCCAGCCTCTGCTGTCTTATCAGACGGTGATAACTGGCTCCGCCCACCGCGGTCCGCAGAGGCCGCGGAGGCGTCCTGAGCAGCGTCCCAAAGGTCAAAAGCTTTTACTGTTGTCGAGGACGCACGGACACGTTCATGCGGCAGCTGCGTGACTTTGTCCTTTTTTCCTTTGGTTTCTCTCTTTTCTCTGGTTCCTTTCATCTTTATCATGTAAATATTAAAGACGGCTGTGATCCTGCAGCCCAGGAAGGAAACCTGGCTGGAAGCTTAAGATAAGAAAGAAAGATGAAAATCAGGATACCTTTCTGATGTCTGTGCCAGGATGTGGGTGAACGGTAGCTCACACCCTGGAGAGGTCACCAGCCTGACCTCTGGACCCAGAGCCTGACCTCTGGACCCAGAGCCTGACCTCTGGACCCAGAACTCGACCTCTGAACCCAGAGCCTGACCTCTGAACCCAGAGCCTGACCTCTGGACCCAGAGCCTGACCTCTGGACCCAGAACTTGACCTCTGGACCCAGAGCCTGACCTCTGGACCCAGAGCCTGACCTCTGGACCCAGAGCCTGACCTCTGGACCCAGAACTCGACCTCTGAACCCAGAGCCTTACCTCTGGACCCAGAGCCTGACCTCTGGACCTAGAACTTGACCTCAGGTGGGCAGAAAGGCGGTTGCAGACACCGTTTGTGTGATGGAATCCGAGTTCCGGGCAGTCCCAGAAAGAGGAACCGTGGCAACCGTCTTGGTCTCGGTTCCACCCGTGTGCTGTGAGTGGGGTGGTGTTCTCCACCTACTGACGCCTGCCCTCAGGGCAGCACGTCGGGGTTAGCCGGGCCACTTTGTTCGATTCAGGATGAAGGTGAGGGAAGCAGCAGGACTGTTTTTGGACTCTGCCTTTAAATTAGCGCCATCAGCTGTTTCCTGCGTCATCCGATCCGCCCGCACGTCCCACTCAGCTGCTGCTGCTGCTGGGAGGATGGAACTGGTTTCCAGTTGGGCTTCGGGTCACAACTCGCTGTCCCACATTTTGTCACATTAACACCTGTGTTTCCTTACACGTTTGCAGCCGTGCACGTTTCGGGGCTCGCTCAGAGTAGTAACATGCTAGCATGTTCACTAACATGTCTGGGCAGAGCTGGGGGAAGCTGCCCCCCTGCTGGGGAAGCTGCCCTGACGCTGACGGTTGCAGCCCGCAGGCTGGGAGAGCGCTCACGCTGCTCACTCTGATTCCTACTTCTGGGATTTCACCTGGAATTCTTTATTTTGTGAGTCTTGGTCTCAAGTCTCAAACTGAGGCCCGGGGGCCACATGTGGCCCGGTGAACTATTTAATCCGGCCCTCAGAGCCTCACAATCATTTCTCTAAAAGCCAAATGAAGAGAGTTCTCAGCTTGATTGGTTAGAAAGAGGTTCAGACCCCCCCTTCAGCTAGCATGCTAACATGTCCTCTCAAGAAGGTGGAGCCAAACATCATTTGGAGCTTCAACATCATCTCTAGTTGGACCAATTTACAGACTCAACATATTTTTTCAGTCAATCGTCCATCAAGCAGGATGTGTAGCTAACCTCTAACCCTCATTAGGGGGTCAGTTTCCTGCACCTCCTTCAGGCAGGTAGTCTCCTTGTCAGCTGTTTCCCAGCCGTCACAGTCGTGTTCTGCCTGTTCTTGTTGCAGAAGCATGGAGCCCAGAGCCCGGCGTTGAGGTTCAGATGCTGAGCGTGGAGTTTGGAGCCTGAGGGAGCGTCTCCAGGCTGGAACATGTTATCAGACGCTCCTTTGTCCTGACACGAGGACGTTTACAGCCGCCGTGGTGACGACAGCAGGTCCAGGCCTCCGTCTCCCCCCCAGAGCACAAACGGGCCTGAAGTCGTGATCAGCAAACCAGACCTGGACCTGTTCCCCACCAGCAGCCATGTTCCGCCTGCACGCCTGATGTCTGAACCCTGCCACACAGGAGAGCCGGGACCCGGGCCCGGAACCGGGCCCGGACCCGGGCCCGGACCAGGCTCAGAGGAGGGAGCTCCGGAGGCAGAGCCGCAGCAGCGTCCCTGTCCTCAGTTTGTCCCCAGCTGTGAGCAGGATGAGCAGGACTCAGCCCAGGCCGCCCTGAAGAGGAGGACGTACCGGTATGAGGACCTGGAGGAGGACGAGGACGAGTCGGTGAGTTTGGGGTCCCGTTGGTGGGAAAGTCCGTTTGTGCCAGCCGGGTCAGGGCAGGAGGTCGCAGAGATGATGTAATCCAGGAAGAGGAAGCCGAGGTTGTTGTCAGGAAGTGATTTAGTTGGACTTGGACGCTGGAGACGGAGACAGACGTCTGCAGACGCTGTTGCCGGGGCGTCTGGCGTGTGTGTGTGTGTGTGTGTGTGTGTGTGTGTGTGTGTGTGTGTGTGTGTGTGTGTTTGCAGACCAGCAGGAGGAAGACGTGAGGTTCTGCAGCGCTCAGGAACACAGCGTTCAGCGTTTATGATCATCAGATCAGAGGTCGCATCTCTGCCTGCACAAACACTCTCTGCTGCCGTAAAAAGACCAAAGTCCATGGTGTCCATGGCAACACGGGCGTTTCTCTGCATCACCGGTGCTGGCGTTCAGCCAGCCACCACCGGGGGCGCTGGTTCGCTCTCTCAGGGAGGCTGTTAGCATGTGAGCTAACATCCTGGTTGGCTAAACTCAGCCTCTCTCTTAGCATCGATGCTAGTGACTCTGCTAAACAGGCTGGGCGCTGCAGAAGAGCAGCCTGGGGTTGGGTTCCTCCAGGCTGTGGTTGGGTTCTTCCAGCCTGTGGTTGGGTTCCTCCAGCCTGCTGGTTGGGCTCTTCCAGCCTGTGGTTGGGTTCCTCCAGGCTGCTGGTTGGGCTCCTCCAGCCTGTGGTTGGGTTCCTCCAGGCTGTGGTTGGGTTCTTCCAGGCTGTGGTTGGGTTCCTCCAGCCTGCTGGTTGGGTTCCTCCAGCCTGCTGGTTGGGCTCCTCCAGCCTGGGGTTGGGTTCCTCCAGCCTGCTGGTTGGGCTCCTCCAGCCTGTGGTTGGGTTCCTCCAGGCTGCTGGTTGGGTTCCTCCAGGCTGTGGTTGGGT